>MNCI01023425.1:378454-630164 GCA_015680685.1 Gnetum montanum | reverse complement strand
TAATCTTAAGTTAAGAATCATCAAAACATGAGATGGCAAGATTATGGCTTTGAATGCTTGGTCATACCTCCTACTTTAACTTCATGAAACTCATCAAGAATCAAACAACCATTGAAGTTATGTTTCACATTTCATTCTTAATCGATATTTTACACATGTCAAAAAAGAAAGAAAAAGGCTCTTCCCCATTTAAGCACAAGTGAAAGAAGGATAAAACCATTAGAACTACTTAAAAATGAATGCTATTGGCCGAATGACCAACATTGCCAATGAAGAAGGTAAATACCTTTTTATAATTATTGATGACTTCTCAAGATACAGTTGGACCTTCATCCTCCACTCCAAAGAGGAGGTTTTTGATGTTTTAAAAATTTTAAGAAGTTGATAGAAAATATGTTTCAATTAAAAGTTTAAGGAGAAATAGGAAAGATGAATTTGGAAGTGAAAAAATTGACGAATTTTAGAAAAATCATGACCTAACTAAACAAACTACATGTTGATATAAGCTACAAAGTAATGGAGTTGTTGAAAGGAAGAATAGACTCATCTAGAAAATATGTAGATTCTTGTTAAATTATCTCTTTCTTCCTAATTCCAAATACAATAAGGTAGTCAACATGGCTACATATTTTCTAAATAGGACCATCAAATTTTCCATTAGTAAGGAGGATCCATATGAATTCTTATACATATGCTCACTTCCATCTTAAAATCTTTGGATTTTTATACTATGTAAAAATTTCTAATACACTTGTCAATAAACTAGATGATAGGAGAAGAAACTGTATCCTTTTTTATTTATGATTTCATGGAAAGTGGATAAAAATTCTTTAACTAACTTCAAAAGAAGTAATATGTATCAAGAACTATAATATTTCATATGAAAATCTTATAATTTGACTCATTTTATAGTCAATAAGAAGACAAAAAGAAATATGAGTATCCTTATATAATGGATGAAAACTGATCATCCTTCATCATAAATTCTAGACACTAACTTTTAAAGAAAGTGTTAAATTAAGGTATGAATGAGAGTCATGTCTTACTTTTCTAGTCTCATGTCTTCTCATTACATATATTTTATCTTTTTTATTTTATTTTGAAGTCTTAACATTTGCCTCATACTTGTAAATCTTTTTGATAAAAGGAATATTTTTGTTGTAAGACACAATGATGTTAGAAAATTCCTAAAATGACATACAAGGACCAACCTACACTATGAATAAATGTCATACCTCATACATCAAGAGAAAAAGCATTCATTTCATACTTTTCATTACATACTTCTTAAATTCAAGGGATTAAAGAAGGATCACAAATAATTTTTAATTTTATTATTTTTTTAATTTATAATCTCATAATGTTTCATAATACCTTATAATCTCTAAGTCATAATTTCATAATTTATCACTTCTTTTCAAGCATTCTTAACATCCCCAATCATTTAACATTAAAGATCAAAATCATCATCAAATTTATTTGTTTCATTGTTAAACATATTTAAGACAATATCAAAGACATTCAAATTGATATCAAAGATCTTGAAATCAAACAAATTTATTATTTTTTCTAATTTAAAGTTTCATTCATAGCCATATTTAGTTGCAAAAAGTTGCCTAAGCATCCTAGAGCATAGATCTCATTATTTCATAATCATTTTTAGAGACCTAATATTTTGTTCATGATCTTCCTCATTTTGTAGTCCAAATAAATTTTAAGTGAAATATTCTTAAATTCATCTAGATTAGCTCTTTCAAAAATATTATATGTTAATTACTCTTCATTTATTCTAGTTACCTTTCTCATCATCCTTATGTGTGATTATTTTTCTTAAGTGTGTTGTTAGCATTGGATTGAATTACTTATATATCCTTGTGAATGTGTGCTTTATTTATGCTTGTAAATTCTTATTTTGAGAAAAAATAAATCTTTTACCTTTTCTTTCTTTTTTAAATTGGCTTGTTTTTAAATTAATAGAGCTTGGCCTGTGGAATCTAAGGAAGCTCCTCATCAAATCAGTATCAAAGCACTTGAAATTGAAGAAAATTATATTGAAGTGGATAATTCTCACTCAAGTGTAAAGAATCACTTCAAATTTTCAAGCTTGGGTGAATTCTCTCTTGTTACCTATTTCTTTCATCATAGTGTTTGAATATTTTCCTTTTATTTCTAAGTTTGTCATATCTTTAAATATTTGAAAATAATTCTAGAATTCAACATCCATTGGCTTATAATGCTAGGGTTTAAAGATCTTGAACTCATTTCTCTTAAGATTTTAGTATTCTTTATTTCATTCCTTGAGAAATCTTTAATATTTCACTTTTCCTTGTAGAATTTTATGAAAATTATCTTTTAGGTTACTTTTAATCATGCCCCCAGAGAAGAACATAGTTCAATCATTGTTAAGAGACATGGATGACATGAAAAATTCTCCCAAGCTCATTATTGAGAAACTTAAAAAGCTAGAAGAAAATAAAGGATATGCTTCTTCATCAAAATATGTTAGGCAAGGGAATAACTCAAATACTTATTCACTAAGATCTTCTTCAAAATGTTCCTTCATGCCACCTCTTCAAGATGATCTTCCTTTTATAAATAAAGATATTGAAGAAGATGAAGATTAAGATGATACCCTTCTTCATGTTCCTAGTATTAAGAAAAAGTCTCAATGGTTCATCTTTTCAAGGAAAAAGAAATAAGGAGCTCTATTTTAATCCTTGAGGAAAGCAAGGTGAAGAAATTGAAGTTGCTCTTGTTCAAGCTTTTAGATACACTTCAAGAATGCCTAGTTTTAAAGTCAAATCCTTTAATGAAATGGAAGGTATAAAATATTTTCTCTCCTGGCTGAAAATGATTAACAAAAAATTTAATTTTAAAGATGTAGAAGACTATCAAAAGGTGTCATATGCTAAGACAAAAATAGAAGGCATGACACTTTAGGATGGAAGAAAGAAAGACATTCCTATAATGTGAATAATGGTACTCCTATCAAAGATTAATTTCTCATGTAATTCCTGTTAAATAAAAGATCTAAAAAATTGCATCATAGAGAAGAGGTTATTCAAACATTTAAATATATGAAGCAAGGAGACAAAAATGTGAAATAATATTATATGTAATTTTGAAAGATTTTAATTCTACATTTCTGTGAAAGGCTAAGAAATAGAAAGCTTATCATGTAAGAAATAAGATTTTATTCAAGGATGGAAAAGTTTGTGTTTCAAAGTGTGACTTCGAATCGAAACCAAAGAAAAGCATCAAAGTGATATGGCTGCACATATCAACAAAACAAAGACATTGAAATTGGTGAGAAAAATTTATTTTTGATCAAGTATGTATAAAGAAGTGGTTACATTTTTCAAAGAATGTTATGTATATCAAAAATTAAATGTAGCAAAAGGTGTTGATAGTCATTAGTTTTCTTTACCAATACCAAATGTTCCTTGAAATTTTTTTTCTTTGGAATTTATTTACAATATTCCTAAGACAACATTACATACTTGTTATGGTTGATAGATTTAATAAGACGACTCATTTTATTCAATGTAAGAGAAGTAGTAATGCTTCCCATGTTTCTCATCTATTCTTTCAACATGTTATGAGATTACATGACATTCCCTTAAACATTATGAGTGATAGGAATTTTAAATTCACTAGTCACTTTTGGAGATTACTTTGGAAACTACTTGGGATTAAGTTACTTTTTTTCTATATCCTATCATCCTTAAATTGATGGGTAAATTAAAGTTATCAATAGATATTTATTAAAGATATTGAGATGTTTGTATGAGGATTAGTCTTAAATATTGAAAAATGTGTTGGCCCATGTTAAGTTTGTGGATTGTTGAACTTAGAAAAAAGGGTGGGGGGGAATTAAAATTCTTTGAAGCATAGCACACATACCAAATTTAATGTTGTTCCCCAACTTAGGTAGTCCACACTTGGAGGTTAGTTCACAATGACACCTCTAGAATTTGTTGCTCTCAAATATGGTTTGAAGGATACCATAACTTGTAGAAGCTCTAAGCTCCACTCTAGAGTGATTTGATGCTATGAATCCACTCAACCTCACAAGATCTTGACAAAATTAGAATATGGTTTTCAAGATCCTAAAACATTTGAAATCTTGAGCTCCACTTCAAAGTGTTGTGGCACTACACCAACATTTAATTCCACAGGATCTTGACAAAATCATGTAAGATGCCTTCTCACAAGAAGCACATCAACCTCGTAGGGCAATAAGAGAGAATAATTATTATAAAGGATGAATGCAACTTAGTTTGCTGATCCTTACACTTTAAGGTACAACTGAATTTATAATAGAAAAAAGATAATACAATGAGGAGCAATAGAGATTACAATGATTATCAAATGATTACATAATGATTATAAAAAATATTGCACATTTCCCAATGAGAATGATATCTTCTTATAGTTACTATGTTTCCAAATTCATCTTGGAAATCATCCAATGGCTAGCTAATGGTCATGAAAGATTTCTTCTTCATGGTTGAGACATCTTTATCCATCTGGCCTCCATTCTAGGAAGATGTCTTCATATAGTGAAATATGTCTCTGTATAACTAGCCCTCATTATAAGAATACATCTTTCTCTAGTAAAACACATCTTTGTTTGATGAAAGAAATTTATGATTTTGTAGACATTTCTTAACCAATGTTGCCTTTAATTCTTCCAAGAGATCTACTATTTCTTAGACATGTCTTTCTTTACCCTTTGTTTGAACTTTGAATTCTTCATTCATTATCCACAATCTTGCATTTCCAAATGCTCCAAATCTTGCATTTATACATACTCCAATGATGTTAACTTTATTGTAAGTTATTTGGTCCTTATCCACATTCTTTGAATTCTTGCATGTTCACTTGATACCTTATGGACCTTTTCCTTTGAGGTCACTAGCTCATTCTTTGTCATCTCATCTTGGTTTTTCATGTACTTTGTCCTACAAACACATCAACCACACAACCATACAAATAATTTTTGACTCTAGTTTACTTAACATTTTGACATACCCAAAGGTCAACAATCTTTCCCTTTTTGGTGATGTTCAAAACTTAAGAAAATGGATTAGTGATCATACAAATATAGTCCATACTCTTCTCCTTTTTGAATAGTAGTAAAAATAATAAAGCACATTAAGCCTATCATAAAGAGATATTGTAAAAGAACAACATTCCAATAGTATAACCTAGAAAACAATTCTTCCTTTTGCTGAAAAGTAGCCATACCATACTCACAAAAGATATGCATTGTGCTAAATATCTATTCAAATAAATCTCTAAATAACATAAAGAATTTTTAATGATATTTCTATAATGAATATTATCAATCATTTACAACCTTTTATAATAGAGATACGAGTACTTCTTGCTTTAGTGAAGTCCACATAAACAAGAGATTCTAAAGTCCTCAGGGAAAGTTAAATTCGTGGCATGCTAAAATATCATTAGGTGAAAAGACACAACCTTAAATATCAAATTTTTATGCTATCCTCAATTCATTAAGATCTGTCCTTTTTAGTTAAAAACAAGAACAAGTCACAACGAATCCAAACATGAAAAAAAGCCTTGTAATTAAAGTCTAAGAATAAATTTGAATGCCAAAGATCAAAGATTGAGCATATAGAATCATCTTGAATCAATTATCTCATTTAAAATTTATATCTTCAAGATTCTAAACACATGTCTTAGCATAGTTTTCAAAGGGCTGAAAATGAGATTGGAGCTACTCTATATCAAAAGCCAATATGGGAGCTATGCTATATCGAAACCCAATATTTGAGGATCAAGTAACCTATCTTTTTTAACCAATAACCTCATAAGGTAAACCAATACATCATGCTTACATCAAAACTCAACTCTTATGAAAACATCATGAAGGTAATTATATGGCAAGGAAGAAAGGATACTCTTGTCACAATAAATTCTCATGAAGAAGGAAAAAAACAAAATAAAAACAAGTGAATGTCTAAAAATAGAAAAGTATATTTTAAAAAGATGTTTAAAAAATAGCCAAAAGATATCATAATGATAAAATGTCTATAAGGCATCTTAACAACGAGTTAATCCTACTTTTATCTTGGATACTATATCATACTCTTGCATGACATGAATCCTTGATCATTTTGTGATATTTTTCTTTTTGAGTGTTCCTTAGCTGAAGTCTACAAAGATTTCCCATACATTGGTAACCTTGAAGATGATGATGGATAATAAGGAATAGAATCTCTCTACATATGTGCAGCTTTTCTTAGGCCTTTAAGACAACTTGTAAATGTTGTAAGTTACCAAAGCACTACAACTGTAGATCAACAATAAGATCAAATGTGGAGACTAAGGTCTTTGATCAGTAGTATTGATAGAATTTTCAAAGACTTTTCTTATCTCATAAGTGGCAAAAATATCCCAAAGGACATGGTCTTAGAAGCAGATCATGCAAGATAGTAAGCAAGACAAAAACCTACCTTAATACAAGTGCTACACTACATATGTTCATAAAACCAATTGCATCAAGCTTAAAATGAAGATAAGAGATGCTCTAAACAATTATTCCAATGCTTTTCTAATATAGAAAAGACACAAAAAATTTTGACTTCTCAAATCATATACTTATAAATTAACTAGCAAGAAAATTGATGGGAACTTACCTTGACTTACCTTGCTTGAAGGTGAGAAGCCAAGATTAATGGAGTTTGAGATGAGGTCTCCTATCATGAAGTACCTTCTCATCCTTAAGTTCTCTTTCATTAGATCATATATGTGATGTCTCTATTTGTTCATGTTCTTTATGATTGAACCCTTAATCACTTATTGCATTATTTTCAATTCTCTACATCTCCTCATTTCCAGCTACTAGTGCCTACACAATTTCTTATCAAAGCCTTTTAATCCTGTTTTGATCATCATGAGAATAGTTAAGGGTCTTCTTACTACCATGATTTTTACACACAAATAAAGTATTTTCCTCATAAAAAATATTATCAAATTTCACTATGCTTCAGTTTGAATTTTCATGTGTGACTTTCTCAAAATTCTTTGGTTGTTTTTCAAGAGTCTCATCCTCTTGAACCTTTCTACAATCCTTATTAAAAGAGGTTGGTTGTTGAATCTCAGAATTTGTGTATGAGATCTCTTAATTTATTTAGAGTGGATAGCATCTAGCTTAGAAATTACAAATTTCTTTGCCTTCCTAATCAAATAATGTAAAATAAAAATTTCTTCTATAATTTCACTATACCTTTCATCACACCTACCACCTTGTTTAGCCATATGTGAAGAATCTTCATCTATAAGCATCATGCATATGAGATGTGAGTCTTTCGAAGAATTTCATGCTTCTTCTTCACTCTACTTATCATCATCCCAACTTGTATAAAAGTTGGTCCTTTTGATTCCTCATCATTGTATTTGTTCTTTAACTATACCCTACTATCACAAGGATATTTGATCGCCATATGGCCTCTTCCTCCACAAACCAAACATTCTATAGAAGAGAAATCTAAGTTAGAATTCAAAACATTTTTACCTCTTTCTCTACCTTTGAATAGATTGGGTCTCTTTTGAAATGCCCCCTTGTTTCCTCTTGTCAGAAATTGTTGTAGCTTCCTTGAGAAAAAGGCAATTGCATCTTCACTACCCTCATCATGCTCATTGAGCTTCTTCTCCTTGGAGGTAGTTTTTAGAGTAATATATATTTCTTAGATGGCTCCTTTTCTTATGAGATTCATTTCATAAGTAATGAGAGCACTTTGAAGCTCTTAAAATTTCAAATTTAAGAAATTTTTGATTTCCTTCATTGTTGTGACCTTCGATCTAAACTCCAGTTGTAGAGTTCTAATCCTTTTGATAATGACAATGCTTTCAAGAAAATATTTTACTATTTCTCTAATAGCTACAATAAGATCATTGGCTCTAGAGAAATAACCTTTTATTTTCTCACTTTCTCTTATTTTGAGCTTATCATATTTGCTTTGCAAAACTAACAATTTTGATTGCTTAACAATAGACAATTCTATGTGTTTGAATCAAACATGAACTATTTTTTCTTCTCTTGTGTCCATTTGTTGCAAGGCTTGATGATGCTATTGGAGCTATCAATAGGTAGAGCATAGCCTTCAAGGACTGACTCCTAAACCTCAAACTCCATGAATTCAAAGAATCCTTACATTCTATCTTTCTAGTAGGTGAAGTTGAATCCATCGAACATGGGTGGATTTGTGTAAGATGTCCCATCCATTGTTCATCTTGAAGTTGATGATGACAAAGAAGATTACCAAGCTCTAATACCACTTGTGGATCATTGAACTTAGAAGAGGGGAGGATGAATAAGTTCTTTAAATTAGAATTCTTTTGGACAAAGAACACATACCAAATTTTACATGGTTTCCCAACTTGGATAGTTCATATTCGAAGGGTAGTTCACAAGCATACCTCCAAAAGTTTTTTCTCTCAAATAAGGTTTGAAGGCTACCACATCCTATACATGCTCTAAGCTCCACTCCAAAGTGATTCAATGCTAAAAATCCACTCAACCTTTGTAAGGTCTCAATAATCTTAGAATATTATTTCTAAGATCCCACAACCTTTACAACCTTAAGCTCCACTCTAGAGTGTTGTGGCACTATACCAACACTCAATCCCATAGGATCTCGACAAGCTCAAGCAAGATACCTTCCTACAAGAAGCACATCAACCTTGTAGGATAACAAGGAAGATCAACAATTACAAAGGATAAATGCAACTTAGTTTTCTGATCCTTACACTTTGAGGTATAGCTCACTTTACAATAGACAAAAGATAATACAATGAGGAGAAATAGAGATTACAATGATTTACAAATGATTACACAATGATTGTACAAAAGATTGCACATTTCCCAACGAGAATGATGTCTTCTTATAGCCACTATTTTTCCAAATTCATCTTGGAAATCATACAATGACTAGCTATTAGTTATGGAAGACATCTTCTTCATGGTTGAAACATATTTTTGCATCTAGCCTCCATTATAGGAAGATGTCTTTATATAGTGAAAGATGTCTTTCTGTAACTAGCCTTCATTATAGGAAGACATTTTTCTCTATTAAAAGACATCTTTTTCTGATGAAAGATGTCTACTATTTTATAGAGACATCTTCACTTGTGTTGCCTTCAATTCTACCAAGAGATCTACTATTTCTTAGAGATGTCTTTCTTCATCCTTTCTTTGCACTTTGAATTCTTCATTCCTTGTCCACAATCTTGCATTTCCACATGCTCCAAATCTTACATTTCTACATGCTCCAATGATGTTAACTTTGCTTGTAAGTTATTTGATCCTTATCCACATTCTTTAAATTCTTGCATGTTCACTTGATGCCTTGTGGATGACCTTTTCCTTTGAGCTCACTAATTCATTCCTTGTCATATCATCTTGGTTTTCCATGTACTTTTTCCTACAAATACAGTAACCACACAATCATAAAAACAATCTTTGACTCCATTTTACTTTACATTTTGACATACCAAAAGGTCAACAATGTTCTCATCCAATAATTCTTTCCATGCTAGCATTGGTAAGAGTTCCTTTGTAGCAAATTATGATTTTTCATCAAGAATGGTTAATGAGTTAAGGAAATTTGAATATTTTTCTTCTTTAAGTTTTGATACTGTTGAGAAAATAAAATAATTGCATCAACAAGTTAAATCTCAGTTGGAGAAGAAGATAAAGATTGTGTCTTTTAAGACTAATGAGAGTAAGAGGATAGTTAATGTCCATATTGATTATTATGTTTGGGTCTATTTGAGCAAGGAGAGGTAAAATAATATACACTTATACAAGATCAAGTTAAAGAATATTGATTCATTCAAAATTAGGATCATATCAATCAAAATGCTTATGAAATTAATTTGTCAAATGATTTTTCTATTTCTTACATCTTTAATGTTTCAAATTTTATCCCATAGCATGAAAATGTGTTTACATTGGACTTGAAGAATAGTGTTAAGATCCTCAAGGATATAGTTGAAGAGTCCAACTTAGCCAAGCCACTAAGGAAAGTAATTGTGTTACAAGTAAGAAAGATATAAACACAAGAGACAGAAAGATGCATGAGTGCATGGTGCATTGGAATGATGAAGGACTTGAAAATATCATTTGGATTCATGAGAAAGAATTTTCTTTTCGGGGCCTTAATGCTATCCTAAGTATATCGCCAACTTAAAGAAAATATCAATTTTAATAATATGAAATATGATGAGAACATCCATCAACAATTATGTAATTCTCAATATATTTTGCCTATATGCATTGTTTGTTTTTATTTGTGTCTTCTTGTGTTAGTCTAGTTATGATGAATTCAAGATGTTTTGGCATGTGTGGGCATGTTTGGGACTTTTTTCCATAAGTTTAGAAGGTTTAGGAGATTAATGGAGACTTGCTTGAATGATTTTGGTCTATCTGGATAGACATGTCCACTTGGAGAAAGACGTTTATTATAGGAGGAAGATGTTTCCACTACTCCAAATACATATCTACTCTACCAAATATGTCTTTTCCATTAGCAAGGTGTCTCTTTCCTCTTCTAGATGTCATTCCTATGAATTATCTACTCTCAGTTTAGACATCTTCCACTTCTCTAAGATTTCTTTTCCAGCCATGATATGTTATTGTATCAACTTGAACAACTCAAAATTATGAATTTTTATGGTAAGGAAGATAAGAAATAGGAGGGAAAGTCTAAATAAATCTCTTTATCCCTCATTTTGGTCAATATAGTATAGGAAGTGAAAGGAGATATTAAGAGTGAAGAGAGAGATAGAGAGAAGAAACCATTTTTGCTAATTACCTTAGTTATTAAAATTTTATGTGATTTCTTTGCTTAAGTGTAGTATGAGGGTTGAGTTAAATAATTTTTCTATCGTTGGAAGTGCATACTTTCTTTGTGGTTGTAAATTATTTTTTAAAAAATAAGAAATATTTTACCTTTTCTTTCTTATTCAAAATGGCTTGTTTTTAAATTGAGAGAGCTTAGATGATGGAATCCAAAAAAGCTCCTCATCAATATGATCACAATATGATGTATGTATGTCTATTTTACATTGTTCCATCATATGCAAACAAGTAAATTTCTAATGACCATGACCTCTTCCCTTTCCTTTCCATCTTTTTGTCACATCAATTATCTTCCATTTCTACGTCCTTGTCCATTAATTCTTTCATCAAGTGTAACCTTACCCCTCTTATGATTACTAATTTGTGAAGTTTCATTTAGAATTGAGTAGAAACCTTAATTCATTAGATAATTTTTCTTTGAATGGAAATATTTTTATCCTTACTTTTAATACAACATAGTATATATTTAAAAAAAATATCAAAAGACAAACTTTTTATCTTATATCTCTCTTCAAAAACCTTTAAAGATTTTATCTTAAATCATCATATAGTAAAAAAATATTTTCAAAATAATGTGGGATTCATTTTACCTTTCTCAAGTGTTTGTATCTTGGAATGTAACTAAACCTTCCTAAATTTTTTCTCATCATAGTTGAGATAATAATGAGCAATCATCATTTTGATCTTATCATTATCCTCTCAGACATTGTGAAATCATCGTATGCTCATGCTAGACCAAAATCATTCATGAAAGATAGATTCTTGAAGTGTTATAGAAGAAGTTCCTCTCTGTGAGAAGACACCTCTTCTTCTAGCCCAACACATAGCACCGATCTTAATACTAATTCTCTTCTAAACAATTATGATGTTTTGGATTTCCATGAGAAGGATTCTCTAGATTTAGTTTCATTTCCCATTAAATTTAACACAAATCTAGTGACAAATTAAAGAAGAAATGTGAAGAATGATAAAAAAATCATGAAAATGATGGAGAAAAATATTGAGGAGAAATTAATTCCATATTTTCTATTGATCTCAACCAAGAAATAGAAAACATGGAAATTTACCTCAATTAAAAGGCACAAAATATAAGAAAAATTAAGCTAGAGGAGCCTAGATAGAGCACTAGGAAGAAAAATAGTAGTAATAAGAAGTAGAACAAAAGTGATGAGAGGAGGAAAGCTATCACATCCCCATTTCCAAATGAAGTTATACCATAACAAAGATGATGTCACTTTGTAACAAATGATGTAATTATTATAATAAGACCCAAAAGGAAAGGTTCTAATAAGATACAAAAGTGTACATTATAATAACAGAGATGTCACTTAAGGTAATCTTTAGGGATTTAATATAAGGTATTTATTCTTAGGAATTAGAGGTTGTGCTAACACAGAGTCATGAATCTGATAAAGGCAAGTAACAAGTATTAAGTGAAGTAATATAGG
Organism: Gnetum montanum; assembly: GCA_015680685.1. Classification (NCBI taxonomy): domain Eukaryota; kingdom Viridiplantae; phylum Streptophyta; class Gnetopsida; order Gnetales; family Gnetaceae; genus Gnetum; species Gnetum montanum. The sequence goes on along the minus strand of MNCI01023425.1, from coordinate 617,822 downwards.
AAGGTGATTGGCCATCTCTTCTGTCAAGATATATGTCTAATCATGGTGGAAGTGCTAGATTGCCTCTAAGGGATAGATGTCAAAGGAAGATAATCCTCAAAAACCCTAAGATCATGACCCAAATATATTATTTTTGCAATAATAAATATTTTTCATTTCCTTAACATTTTCCCTATCACATTCACTATGCATAATATCAAATGTCAAGTATATTTGACATTTTCCATGACATCAAAAAATGGGAGGTTACAAAAAAAATGTGATGAGGCACCATTTAGTAGAGGAAGAAACATATAGAAACAAAATGGAGAAAGAGTGCCAACAAAAAATCAAGGAATACCTTCATAGAAAGGCTAAGAAGACAAGAATTTGAAATTTTGGGAAAGCTAAATAGCATAAGAAGAATCATAAGTAATAGAACGTAATATAGGCATAGGCCTTAGAGTTGGACTTTTAGAATTTAATTACCACATGTATATGTTTCCTTTTTAAAAAATGATATAGTAGTTTACCTATATACAAGGTAATTTCATACATTTTATTGAAAAATACATAGTATAATATGATTTTAAATACCTTATAAGTTCATATAACTATCTAATTTTAGGCATGTCACAAGCCTAACAAAAGTCATGTATCCAATGCCATGAACTAATTCCAAGTAAATAAATGGCCATATGCTATTATTAGTATTCAGAGGAACACCTTTTAGAATTACCTTTGAAAATATATGAAATAAATATCTTTTATGGTTCATTAAAAAATGTTTAGACATTTGTATCTAATAGCATAGAATTTGATGGAGGGATAGCATAAAACCTTTTAGCATGCAACAGGCTTCTTACCATCTAAGGTAAATAGAAACATTGTTGATTAAGTGCACATATAGTAATTGCATTGGTATCCTTACAAATCCCTTCCTTTTTCTATATGATGTATGAAATTTTTCATTTGGTTCATGAGATTTATTTTAGATTTGTAGGCTTTTTTATGAATCATGAGTATGATATTAGTTTATTATAGGATCCTCTTTTGGATTCAACTATTCTTTTTTTGAGTTGTTGGGTTTTCTTACCTAGGGGCTACTTCTTGATTTTATTCTCTTTTTGGAATAGGGGATTTTCATCCCCCTACTATTTTTTTGCTTGTAAAGTTTGATGTCTAACCTATTTGAAATAAATTACAACATAGAGATTGCAAAGAATATATAGATTTATAAAGTAGGAAATGTATTTATATTTTATTTTCATTATATTCTTTAATTGAAATATTTTTATAAACTATTTTTTCAAATTTTCAAAGTTCAAAATATTTTTTTTATTGTGTCTTATACCAAGTGCAATGATGGGTCATCGTAGCATACATCTCGATGAAAATAGAGAAAGATGATATGCAAAGTAAATAGAGTTGGAACACAATAATTTTATAATTTCCTTTTCAATTTTTATTGCTAATAACTAAGCTTTGTCTTTGTGATGTATCACCAAGAACTTCTTTAAAATGGAGATAGGAGTAATTATCATTCTAGTGATTTTTGTTGCCAATGTCATATACATCAAATGCTAAGCTTGCTTACTTGTATTTTACATTTTTCTAAAAGATATACATGAGTCTTTTTCAAATCAATAAGTAAAATATAAAACTCATTTGCACCTAAATTTTACCAATCATGAAATAATTTTTTTTTAAAAAAAACATTTTTAATCATAAGTACGGTTGGGATGTTGTTTAATTTTTTACTATATTCTCCATCATCATCATGAGTTGTATAAGTTATATTTGAAAAATATTGTATACCACTATTCTATCTACTTGAATGAGATTGGAATGATTTTTTATTTTATTTAAATAAGGACCATGATAAGTCTTGGTTTAGTCAATTGCATTAACACAGTGATATCAACACATTAGCATTGACTTACGTTTAGCTATTTCAATGCAATAGTATTAATGTGGAGATAATAAATTTTTATATAAATGCACACACTGACTATATTTATGGCATTATTTGATTAATAGACTTAGTGAAAATGTATTAGTCTTTTAGCATAAAACTTAGCATAGTCACCATGTTTTCATAGCATGATTTGAAGTGATTGATTAAAATCTTTATTTGAGTGCTATGGAATTGGATACATTTATTTGAACAATAATAAAGATTGAGTTTGTTACACTTCTAATGAGCTACGATATCACGTACGTGATATTGCGTATGTAATATTGTGGCCTACCACAATGTCTATAAATAAGAGGCGGCTTTCCCTATTTTAAGCACTTAGACTTAGACCCTTAGCTAAACTCTTGCTGTTTTACCATTCCAAAGTTAGAATAATTTCCATGTGCCCATAGTAGGAGTCTTAAAGTGAATGGATCTTTATTCGAGCAAATTGTACCTAAGCACACATTTGTGTATGGCAATAAAGATGAACTTTTTGATAAACCTTGTGGCATATGGACTAAGCTAAATAGTAGTTAATTATTGTTGAATGTTTAAATTCTTTCCTAGTTAATTAATCTCTCTCAACCCTTGACTCTCCTAGTTAAGTGCACTCAATACGACCACTTCGAGCACATGTGTAATGCATGGTAACCTAGTAACGAGTAGTGTTTGGTAATCCCAGCAGCATTGCATTGGTTCAAGGTGTGTACGGCAAGTGGGAATGGATACTGGTGCTAGGACAATTAGAACTTAGTTAGTGAATAGTTAATGAAAGTTATTCACTTAGTTCTCTTCACCTTCCCCTATTAGCATAAGACATTAAAATGACAAAAGATATAAAAATCATATACCTCAAGCTTACTTAACCATACAACCGTGACAATATAAGTAAGTTTTGGAAGACAACGATTGATTAAGCTTAAGTGTTCCATTAAGGCACGTAAGCACTTAGTACTTGGAGTTCGACCAAATCATGTGTGAGACGCTTATATTCGTATGGTTGAGTGTAGGGGTATCTCGCCACTCATCAACTTCCTTATAAAACTTTCACTTACCATGAATTTATATTCAATGCAATTCATTTCAAATACACTTTAGCTTATGTTTATTTTCTTGTGCTATGAATTAGTAATGTATGATTCAACACATGATAGTTATGACCACATGAGTATAACCAACTTCAAGAATAAATGTATTAATGTTTGGTAATCCTAATAATGAACTACTTTGTATGCCCAATGAAGGGAACTTGGTAATCTAGCAACATTAGCATTATTTATAATGTATATGGTATGTTTCGAATTAATTCTTAATTCATAGGCTAGACTAGATTTAAACTCTATACATACGATAGATAATTTAGATTTTTTAATCTTTTAATTGTTTAATATTTTAATAATACTTAGACACAAATACTACAACATCAGTATCATACATCTCAATCACACTTAACCATATGAATTAGTCTACATAAGTGTGATTGAAAAAATAACAACAAATGATATTTTTGCAAACCACTTTGTACTACCTCTTAAATCACCAATGTTATTGGTCTTGATTTAGTGACTAAAATCACTTAATTAGGGGTTCTTTCAAACTTAACTTTTAGTGTTAGTTGGTCTTTAGCAACACTATGGCTTGGATACCAACAAATATACTAAATGTACTAACAAAAATATATATGTGACTCAAATTTATATACATGATTCAAATATATTTTCTAAATGTATTTGTGCTATCACACTTCCTTAATCAAGTTGGCCTATTGAATCTTCACTATAAGTAAATAGGAGTTTTTTCTAAATAAAGTTGTCTAACTTGTACAACCTGTACTAAATAATATTCATATCCATATTTTCTTCATTCTATAATAAAGTGAAATTTAATGAATTTGCTACCAATTTTCCCAAGAGAAATATTCTACAAGAAAAATGGAAATAGAGTGAACTTCAATCATGTTGGATGACATGGCCAATAAATTATGTAATTCTAAATCATAAAATATGTTATCATAGAATTGAAATAATACTTAGGAATTTAATCTATTCATATCATTCAAAGAGAATAAATAAATTTCACAACTCCCACTCTAGATAAGCAATTGCACAAATCTAGAAAAGAAACAACTTTAATATTGAAAAGCTCTATTTCCAACTAAATAGCTTTGAAATAGATAAAATATGACTTATAGAAAAATTCAAAAAAGCTAAGAATATAACCTTAGAATTCCATTACCTTTAAAATCTTTTTACAATCCTTTGTCCGCCTTGTTCCTTCTAATTTTTACAAAAAATAAAAACTTCTTTTATAGCATAGAAGAAGTGAATTAGTTACAAGACCAATTATTTGAATGAACCATTGGCTGCTCTTTTCTCAAAAGATTCTTTAACGAACTATAAGTGCAGTAACTATTGCTAAATCTCCATCACTGTTGGACATTCTGATATAAACTCTCTGAACCAGGTGCTTGTAGTAACTTTGTTTATATAATAACAATATTGCTTTGGCCACTTCTTTTGTTTTGGTGGTAGAAAATGACTATGATATTTTTTCTTTAACTATCAATCTTCATTTAACTTTTGTGATATCAACAATGTTAGTTATATTATTCTCACATTCTTGAATGCCTTACAATTTTGCATCAAGATCTACTTCAAATTTTTGTATCCAATTAACTCAACACATGCCACATTCATGACATCATTAAGAAATGTAGCCTCTTATTTGGATAACTATTCTCTTTTTGCATTGGTCCAATCTACAAATTTAATGATTTTTACAATAATTTGTTCATAATATTCCTTCCATTCATTAAATGCATTAATGTCAACTAAGACTACTTATGCTTATTTTTTTCATGCCCATCAATTCATCTATAACAAATTTAAAGCTATACTCTTGTTTCAAGTTATAAACTAAAATTATGTTATCTCTTTTCTTAGCCAACTCTCTTCGTAATTCCATATTTTCTATCATCAAAGCTTCTATTGTGGCTTCCTTAATCTAAGAAATATTTATTTCATCCTCATATTTATTTTTGATAATTTTAAATTTCAACTAAATTAAATGATGTTGGCTTCTTAATTGTTAATTTGTTGTTGCTGATCTCTAATGGTTTCATTAGTAGTTTTTGAACAATCTACAATGCCTACTAATAGATTCTTTGCTAGTTCATGATGTTACATTGCCATCTTCTACTTGGATATTTCTTAATCTATATTTTTCTACTAAAAATAACTAACTCTTTGACTCTTGGCCTCTCTAGATGCTAATGTTCAAAAATCAACCTCACTTTAGTAGTCTTTACTTTCATATATTTTGGCCCTCTCTTAATGATATATCTTGAAGGAAAATCATCTAAAGTTAAAGCCTTCTAAGATGTTGTGCTAGCACAAGTGGTTATTATGTCTAAATATGTTTGTTCTTTCTCAAACTGTAGTGTTTTCTTGTCAGAAAGATATTCTAGTTGCCTTATCTTTTGTTCTTTGATCTCTATATATCAAGTGAAGGCTTCTAGATCTAAGGCTTCACCAACCTTATCAATTTTACATGAGAAACAATTTTCTTTCATTTGATTTAATTGAACCTAACTAAACATTTTAGCCAAAATGTGGATAGCATCTCTAAACCATCTACTAACTAGAAATTCCTCCATCATGCATAGCTCTTCTAGTAAAGTGATGGAAAGAGTTCTTCTAAGTCCACCCTTTACATGTTGTTTCCATATTCACCAATTCATCATTCATCAAGAAATAGACATTTTCATTTTCTTGGTGATCATGGGCCTTTCTAAAATCCTTATTAGGATTATAGGACCTATTCCTTGCTTTTGGCAATATTGTTCTTTCAAGTTTATCTTCTATGTTCATTATGTGAGGAGCATTTTCAAAATATCAGAAGCTAATTTGTAATGGAAAAACATAACCTATCATGTAATCATGCCTCAATAGGCTATTCTATAGTTGCCTTCCCACTTCAAGAGCTACTAAATAGGGAGCTACAAATCATGTAAATTTCCTTGGCTTTCCTTCAAATCCTCCTATAACAATTTCTATGTAGTGGACATGGAAAAAGACTCCTCATTTTTACTTGGCCTTGATTTCATCTACCATAACTTTCTCAATGATTTGTATAACTCTATTTGTTAGAAGTTGATATAATACTAGATAAACAACATTCATGAGAAACTCAAGGAATTAAGCATCGAAATAATCTTTATGGTATATAATAGTATATAATTCATAAAAGAACCATATTTTCTTTATCTATCTCTCTACATTATATTGAGGAAAAATAGGTTTGAACCTTTTAGGGCTTGTAACTATGGACAAAAAATGGTCTAATAATAAGTAACTCATATTAAACTAAGTATTATTGACCATGGTGTCTACTATACTAGTCTACAATTGGGTGGTCATGAAATAAACTAGATGGAAATATTTGTTATTTTTAACAATTGCTAAGACTTTTAAATGTTGAGTTAAAATAGAGGAAATATTAGAACCTGAATACATATTCAAAACAATAATAAAAACACAATGATGAAACCTGAGTTCATTGAAGCTAGAAATTTTTTTTTCTTAGTTGAAGAAGATGGAAATTCCTAATCCAGCCATATATAGCTCTTGCTCATTTGCCAATGTAATATTTCCTACAATTGTTATAGTATTTTCATTGTGAGCATATTTTTCAAAATAGCTAGGAAGAGGAATGATAATTCATAGCTTTGGCTAGGACTAATATCCCTAAAGTGTTCAGGCCTATGCTTGAACATTAAAAAATTTCAACGATATTCCATCTTAGAGAAGATCCAATTCATGACGTCTCTAATTAAATTGGCCCTAAGTTGAAAGTCAAATTTATGCAAGCCTATATACTAGTAGAAGTTTCTTCACTTTTGCTCTTCACTAAATGCCTATTTGTGGAATAGATAGAAATAATCATTATTAGTATCATAATAGAAAATCAGTTTTGAATCTTCCTCATCTGAGTCTTGAAGCTTTAAATCTTTTGATGATTCTATGCATCTTCGCTATTAGAAAATTGATACATTGAAACCCTACAAATATTCTATATGCATTTGAACTAGCACATTTTGAAATAGAAAATTGGTTTCTTCTTTGGTTCTAATCTATTTCTTTGGCATTGTGAGTATTTGCTCTGTTGGTTACATAGATTATCCTAAGAATTCTAAATAGCTTTTCATTCTCTAGTAGTTTTGCATAATTCTTGTGAAACTCTCTAGAAACTCCATAACAATTGTATGCACAATGGCTATTGATGTAAAAACTCACATATATTTATGAAGGAGTGCTTTTTAATTCAATCATTAAACTCCTCTATTAGCATATTGTGAATCTTAGTTCACTTGATTATAAGCCATTTTATTTTAAAATATTGATGGATTTTTGCCACATGAACATTTCTTTGTTATTTGATAAAGTTCAAAAAAAAAAATTGGTTTTACCTATTTGGTAAGTAGGATAATGACCATTTTTTTCCATTTTGGTTCACATCTTTTTTTATTCCATGACTCAAGGTGGAATAATATAAATTTATCCCAAGTGGGAGAAATGGCATTTTCTCTATTTTAGATCATGTTAATATAATTGGGTAGAATATATTTACTTCATCTCAAGTTGTTTGATGAAATGGGACAAATTTCCTTTACCACATTTGGGAAGGAGGGTGATGATCATTTTTTCCACTTCAATTTCATGGTATAATCACCTTTGTTGAGACTGTAGGGGACACTGGAATTTATCATTGTATTCTAGCCTAAGTTCCTACATTGTTAAATGGAATCTCATTGAAACACCATTAGGAAAATTGATCTTGTAACTATTTTTCATTGTAACCCTCAATCCATGAAAATTGAGGCTAAAATTTCATTGTAAAATGTGAAGATTGTAATCCAAGAGATGCAATTCCACATACGTTAGCTTTTGGCATTGAAAAATGCCTCATAAGTGATCAAAGCTAAAATTCCCAATTGAAAAAAGTCATATCATGCCTATATTTGGGCTTTGGGGGTTAAAATTACCTTTTGGACTAACAAAATGCTCATGGTTTTTTTGAGGGGTATAACATTTGTATGGGGGGATGTAACATCACCTAAGCTTAGTGTTGGAGGTATAACTCTTATCCACCAATGTTGCTACTACACCCCAAGCATTGCTCTAGTTGCTCCAACATAGCACTAGCATTTTAGCATTATTCCAACCTTAGCGGTGGTCTTACGTGGGTGTTATATCCCAGCATGAATGTCATAACCCCAATGTCGATGTTATACCCCCAGTGTAGATTTTGTAGGCTTAGAATTGCTGTTGGAAGGCCCAACCTGCGTGGAAGAAGCAAGCATTGGTATAATTCTTGTTTACTATTTTTGGTAAATAGAATGGTTTTGGTTCCTTGGGGTATCAAAACTTACTATACATAGAAACAATGCTAGATTTAGAAACTTGCAACACTTGTACATGGCAATAATTTGTTAGCAATTAGGCAGAAATTTGCTACAAAATTTATGGCCAAAATCCTATAAAAACCAAGCTCCAACAACTTAGAAAGGTTTCCCACTTTCCACGGTACCATCCTTTTTCAGATTTCTGGCATTTGGCATTTAAGAGGTTTTAGAATTCATTGCGAATACAATAAGATTGTGTGTGGTTTTGCACCAAAGTTGAGCAACTTGGTCATTAAGACTCCTAGCATTGATATAAAAAAAAAATAACAAATATGTACCAAAAATAACAAATTAAATGGAAAGAAAAAATATATTGATGCATTTTTAGGCTTGATAGACTTTGTTTTTTATTTTTTTATTTTTATTTTTATTTTATTTTATTTTATTGCATGTCTAGATACAAAAAATATTAAACTTCATTGGAAAATCTTTTGTTAACATTTTTTATCATTAAATTTTTTGTAGTTGGCCCATGTTGTTAACAAAATATTATAGCAAAACTAGTTAAGATTTCAAAAAATAGTTAATATTTGTTATGAATAACTAAGTAAAAAAAATTTTGTACCAGTATTTTTAATAACTGATGGGCTCTAAGAGAATTTCTTACTTTTGCATAGTAAGTTGCAACATTGAGGGGAGAGGTTGGGTCATCATAGTAGCAAGTGGGTTGAACAAAGAAAAGGAGGTTTGTGCCAATATTTGGGGCACAAATGGGATGAAAGGGATATGTAACCCTTGGATCACTTGAGGTTCCACATTGGGCCACATTTGGATGGAGAATGAATTAGTGGTGGTCACAACCATTGACGAGGACCACACAAACCATGGATTTTTGGAGAAAGACATGGAAAAATGGAAGGTTGTTGATTGTGATATAGATTATGTTTGGTGTGCTATGATAATGGGTGTTGGCCTAAACATGGTAGGGTAGGGAGGGGTTAAGGATTGGGGAATCTATCCCATTGAAGCAGTGAGGATGGTTGAGGTAGGCACTATGGCCTTGGGGGATCGATTGTTGAAAGAGCCCTCCTATGAGGTTTTCATGTTCAAACTCATCCCCAAACTCACCCACTTCCTCCTACTACTCATCCGAGCTAGCCTTCCTATTCTCCTCATCCATCTTAATTAATTTAGTAGGATGCAAGAATATGTTTCTATGAGGGGTATCTTATCATATGGGGAAGGAATGTATTCCTTCCATTATGATGGATAAGCTCATACTTCCTCTTGGCTTCTACTTCTATCCTTGGAGTCAACATGTCATCTTGAATCTTGGTACAAACAAAGTTATAATTATCTTTATTTATGATCAAGAATTTAGTGCTTTGTCCCCTAAGCCTTAAGGGTTACCTACATTTACCCACAATAGGATCCTTAGAATCATACATCCTTATGGCCTATTGGCTAGCTCTAGTATCAATGAAGTTGAATGATAAGACTATTGACTATTGGAACAACACGTTAATAATGTTGAAGTTTAACTAAATAAAATGTTTAATTGATAACAAGAATAAAAATTCAAGGAGAAAATTTATAAAATGCCAAAAGAGGTATGACTATCAAGGTGTTACATATTACAACTGTGAAATATAGTGCAAGTGGTTGTGAAAGAAGCTATATCCCTTTTACTCAAGAAAAAGCAATGATTTGGTGTTAAACATCCACCACACTAGGCTTGGTTGCAATACCCATGCTAGAGGTGAAAAGGAAGAAGAAAGGGAATAAGATGAAAAATCTTACACCTCTCTCTATTGTGTTGGAGGGTTTACCCTTGGTAGTTCGTATGGTTTTGGTTCAAAAATCAAGGTGAAAATCTTAATTTTTCAAAGGTTTTGATTTTGGTAGGGTGACATTGCTAGCCTTTGTTGGAAACTTTTTATAGTAGAGGATGGTAATATTTTGGATGAAACACCCATGCTGGCTTTGGAATTACTAGCAACTTCTGTGAAAATTTCCAAAAGCCCAAATCACCTCAACCTTAACATTGGGTTTTCATGGCAAGGGTTATGGATGGTAGTGTTGGTTTGGCACAAAAAAAAAGATGTTGGAAAATTTTGAAAAAATCCTTTGATGGTTTTAAAGGTTTTGGATTGCAAGAAACACTCTTAATTAGGCAACAAGATTGAATGTAGAACTTGGACAAAGATCCTTCTTCTAGAGCTACAAAACTATAATACCTGAAAATTTTGGTTACTAGAAAATAAAAAATTCTGGGTAGAACAACTTTGACCCTAGATCCTGAGGGCCTGCAAAAAAATGGAATCTAAGGTATCCTAGATAGTCTTGTTGATCATCCAAGGACTTACAGTATATCAATAGGGGCAATAAAGTAAAAATTTAATGCAAATCTAAAAATGAATGAACAAAATAGGGAAAAATAACTATGCTCTATCTTGCACAACAAACAAGATTGTAAACTTTATATTTTGGTAAAAATAAAGATGATTCAAATAATGTGTACAAGATATGCCTAAGGAAGTAGGGGCTTTGCTTTGTTGGGGATTTGGATTCTATTTAAACTAGTTCCTTTGGATGCCACAATTAGCTCCACAATCTAGATGTTCCAAAACTTCTGAAACTATAGAACCTTGCCACACTTCTCACTATATCTGCAATGTTGGTGGTGTAGGGTGTCATGTCCCTAATCCTAGATGATGCTGCTATATAAAAAAGATGGTGTCTCTTCATAATAAGTGTTATTGTTATCATAACAAGACCTAAAAGGTCAATTGTAATTAAGACCTAAAAGGGCATGTTGTAATAATGGACATGTCTTTTAAGGTAACCTTTGGAAGTTTGACCTACGACATTTATACCTAAGGTTAGAGTTTGTGCCAACATGGAGTAGTAGAGCTGGTATAGGCAAGTCACGGGAGCCAGGTAAAGTGGTACAAGAAGTGGACTAGCCATTTCTTCTTGTTAGTTGTAGGCCTAACCATGGTGGCAGTGCTAAATTACATCTAAGGGATAGATGACAAAGGAAGAAAACTGCAAGGAACACTCTCAGAGCACAATTCAAATATGCTATTCCATATCAATAAAGCATCATTTTCTTTAACTTTCTACATTTCTCCTATTATTTTCTTTATACATAATGTCAAAAATCACATATATTTCACATTTGGTATATTCTCTTTGTACTCATAATGTCTAATATATCATATATTCGACATTTGCCATGACATCTGGGGATGGGATGTCATAATTTGTATAAAAGAAAACCACGACCCAAGGGACATTCAGAACCATGGATTTACTATAACTTGATGATGAACCAAAGAGTCATAAATTAGGAAGAATCATGGACAACCAACCAACAAAATTCATTCATGGATATCATTTACTAACAAAGATCTAATCATGCCTCATTAAGATTCATCAATTACAAGAGATGTTGGTAAGATAATACATTGGTCTAGGTAATCTTACCCATCTTAATACTATAATTATTAATTTATTAGGATCATTGTTAAAATTCTTTTATGAAAGTAACCATGACTTGAATTGATCCTATTTTGTTAAAATTCACTATCCAACTAATCTAGAAAATTTTAAGTTATCATATGTCAACTTAGAAATGTCACTTCAAAAAAATAGGCTAGTTTGGTCTTTTTAATTCTTAAAAAATCAAATTCATTTTTGAATCCTAAGACTATATCAAACTCGTAGTACTTGTTAAGATGATTCCAACTAGTACAAATTTCATCTCAGTCAAACTTATAGTTTGGGAGATATTGATGTTTAAAGTTTTTTGTTTTGCATACATTAAATAATATTAAATTATTAAATTATTATTTAAGAAAGAAAAAAGAAATTTTTAAGTAGGAGGTCATGGGTTCAAACCTTGAATCCTCGACTTTAAAAATCCATTTTAAATATAAAAAAAATTAAAATTAAGAACTAAGTAATATATTAATAAATTTAAATATAAAATAAATAAAATCAAAAATAGAAAAAAGAAAAACTTTTTCTTGGCAGCCTTGGCCCTAACCCTAGGGTTAGGACCTATGGCCACTCTATGTTGCCTTGGCCTATCAACAACAGTTACCATAGCCTACCTACTAGCATGGGCTTACCAGTAGTGGCCACACTACTTGCTAGGCATTGCACCACTCTATCACTTGTCACCTTATTGTCGTCACTCCTACTACATTACTACCTACCTCCATGTCTCACCATCCTCAGCTGCTACACTAGCCACCAAAATTTGGTACCAAAACCAAAACCCTTACTTCCTATGCCCTCTACCATTGCTTGTAGTTTTGCTACCACATCACTCCCACTACACCTTAGATGCCATTCACCACTAGCACCAAAAATGGGCTATAGTAGCAAATAAATAGTGCCTGATCCTTCTTGTCCAACCCTAGCATGGAGCATGTAGGCACTGTCAAGGGCCATGTTGGCTGCTACATAGGCCATGTAGGTCCATCCATGAGCCACATTTGTCCTTGCAAAACCCCTCATGTAGGCCACATGGAATGATACAAATGCAACCATCATGCATCATGAAACCTTCAACAACCTCCACTAGTGTGGATCATCAACTCACATACCGTAGATCATCACCTGCCATGCAGTAGATCATTGCATCCTAAGCTATAAATCATCACCTTCCATGTCATCAATCATCATTTCTCATGCTGCAATCATTGCCTTTAATGCCACCAATCATCTTCCTCCATGTTGCACATCAATGCCTTCCATATCCCTAATCATTTCCTTACTTGCAAATTCTTGATGGCTTGGCATTGTAATCAAGTGAGCTCAATGTCACATATCATTTCCTTTCCTACCACTAATCATTGTCTCTCATGGCACTACCAATCATCTCCTCTTTCAGCTCGATGTACCATGGTTAGCCCTATTCAATAGCATGAACCAATCGCACATGCATGGGAAGGACTATGAAAGCCCAAAGATGGGCTACACTCATCCATTGATGGGCTGCACAAGCCTAGAGATGAGTTGCACATGGCCAATGATGGGCCGCATGAGCCTAGAGATGGGTTGTGTGACCCTAGTCATGGGTTGCATGGCCCTAAGTAGGGTAGTGCAGGTTCAAGGAAGGGCCACATAGGCCTAGTGGATGGCCATGTGGACCCCAAAATAAGCCATGTAGGTTACAAAGAGGCCTTAAAAATGATTGTGACATCCAAAATGGGCCAACCTCTCATCACCATCACTATGCAAACCATCTTGCCATCTTACTACCTAGTTGTTGTGCGTGTCATCATCATGTCTAGTTGTAGATGTTGCCCAGTAGCCACCCAGGCCACTACCTATGCACCACCATGGCCATTACTACCATTTTTATGAAATAGCAAATTTGCCACAACATGAAGAAAAATTTTAAATTGCCATCAACCAACAGAAAAATTGAAATTTCCATTATTAAAGAAATATTCAAAATTTCATTTTCAAACCATGAATTTAAATTAAGAACATACAAAAATAATTTTGAATTTGATTTTGGTAGCTCGGTAATAACAAGAATATAAGAATTTTGTAATCAAGCACGCTCATTCTAAAGTAGAATGGTAATGGATGATCTCTTGGGAAGTTTCGTTCTTTTCACTAAAGGACTTCAACCTTAGAATCCATAACATTTGATTTTAGAAGCATTTTCTGATTAACAAAAGGTTGTTTCCTATAGTTTTCAACCTTCCAAATACAATGGTGAAGTTAGATTCTTCCTAGGTAATCCTAAAAATTAGATTTTATCCTTTGCCCAATATAGTGCCTAAAGACCCTCAAAGTTTAATTTTAGCGTAACTCGAGCATACGATGTTCTTTTTCAACATATGAATAGTCATTCCTAATATTTTTCACCAATCTAAACTTAATGGTGATGTTAGATTTATCATCTAGGCACCCAATAAGTTGATGATATCATAAATTCAACCTTTTGGGCTTTAAGATTTAGTGCATAACCCTTATAGATAGTCATAAGATCTCAATGGCATGCCATTAATTATACTACTAGATTCGATGTTCTTAAGGGGAATAGAAAGGCCTTTAAGAATTAGATAATATAGTAACATATTACTAAAATTATATGATTCTATTAAATATTACTAAAATTAAATAATATAATTATAAAATTAGGTAATGTTGTTAAATTAGCTGGAGAATCAGTTCCTATATTAGCATCAGTTAATTATTAGTCAATGAATTAGTTGATGTATTAGTTGAAGAATCAATTGGTGAAACATAATGGTCTTCAATGATCAAGAAGATGTATATCAATTCCTCTTGCAATTAAATCATATGGAAAAACAACATGGCGACTTAAAATATTGTTTCAACTAGGTGGATGATAGATATGAAGAGAAATGATCCAAATAAGAATCCAAAAATGAGAATGAAATTTGCAACATACAACATGCTTGCAAGATCCTTATAAAGTGAGAAACAACATCTGTTATGTCCACTATGGACTTTGGATTAGCATGAATATTAATACCCATGAGTTTTAGCAGACTTACAATATTTGGATGCTAATGTTTTATGCCTATAAGAATTCTTACAATGGGAGTTTCTATATCAATTCCAACCAGATTTAGATAGAGGTATTTATTAGCAAAAAGATTCATATGAGAGTTCTTCTTTTGAGCCATACAAATTAGCATATTGCAAAATTCGCATAGCTTTGGCATTGATTCTAAAAATCCACTTATTAGGAAGACATGTATGCATGGTAAATACATTTAATTACCAGATCAACATGTTCAAATGTTAGACTATGTTAAGAAGCATATTTTATTAAGAAAATAGAATAAATTTTGAAGAATATGTTATTCCTAAGTTATACTGATCCAGTTCCATTTATTCTTTGTGGAGACTTCAATGCAAAAGTTGGAAATAGTATTTATCAACTCTTAACATATGGATTTGTAAAGGAATATTTACAAGATGAACTTGGTTTGAAGAAGATTTTCCCTTCAATTTAGCATGCAATTTCATTACCTAGTTTATATTCTACTTACTTTGAATCTCTAGTAGATAAATCAAATTTTAGAATTCAGGAACAAATGATGTTGATAGATAATACAAATCAAGAACCATAGTTTACCAATGATTAATGAGGATGGATCAACAACATACTTCATTGAGATCCTAGATTATATTTGGTATAATGTCTAATTCTTCAAAGTTATTAAGTTACTAGAGTTAATTTCTAAAAAAAAGTTGAAAGGAATCAAGATCAAGCCATATCATCTTGAACAAGATCATCTAATCACATATTACTTATGGCAAAATTACAATTACTTCCATTAGTTCATCAGGTTCATTAGGATTATGAAGTATCTCACCCTTACTTTTATTGATGATCTTATTATTTTATTCATTTTTTAATTTATACTTTAATTAGATAAGAAAAATATCTAAGGTAATGAAAGGTGGAAATAATGAATTTTCCTTGCCTTCACCTGGATAACCAAATTTGAGTTGCACCTTATGTGATCCTAGGTAGACTAGTGATTGGTGGTTGGTAGATCTTTAATTTATCTCTTATCATTGTATTAGAAAATAATGTAAATAATAATAAAGTAATATTTAATTTTCCATATATTTTTCTCACATATATTTTATTTGCAGAATAAGTAAGAAACAACTTCAAGCTGAAAGGAAGAATCAAATTACTAGAGCATAGGATCATGAAAGAAGTATTGGAGTTGGACAAAGATAATGAACATGGACTTGATCAAGGACAAATTAAACCTAAGGAGGGTAGATTGTCATGTTCCCATTTCCAAATGATGCTACTCCATAACAAAGATGGTGTCTCTTCATCATAAGTGTTATTATTATTGTAACAAAACCCAAAAGGGTAGTTGTAATTAAGACTTGAAAGGGCATGTTGTATTAATGGACGTGTCTCTTAAGGTAACCTTTGGGAGTTTGACCTAAGGTATTTATATGTAGGGTTAGAGGTCATGCCAACATGGAGTGTCAGAGCCAGTACAGGAAAGTCATGAGAGCTAAGTGAAGTGGGACAGGAAGTGGACTAGCCATTCCTTCTAGCCAGTTGTACATCTAACCATGGTGGTAGTGTTGGATTGCCTCTAAGGGATAGAAGTAAAAAGAATAAAATCCTAAGGAACACTCAAAGAAAAATTTGGATACACTATTCCATATCAATGAAGTATTATTTTCTTTTTCTTTTTTCATTTTTCCTATTATTTGCTTTATACATAATGTCAAATATCACATATATTTTGTATATTGTATATTTTTTTTGTATGCATAATGTCTAATATATTGGATATTTGACATTTTCCATGAAATTTGGGGATGGGATGTCACAATAAGCAATCCAAGGCATGGAAGGAAGTGGGCTTGCTAATGTCCACTCCCATCATATCTATACCCATGACCCCTACAACCTAGGTTGCTTCAACAAGTGAACCATAAGAGGACCCTAAGCCCCAAGGAAAGGGAAAAGAGGCCAAGCCATCACAACTAAAACATGAAGTCTGTATCTTAGGATGCATGAAGGAAGTTAAGAATAATAGGGGCAATAAGTTGATGGCCACGAACAAAGACTTCCTACATGTGATTAAATAGGTTAAAAAGTTGTTAAAATAAAAAATACAACCCTTAGATTGTGTGCCTTGGGCATGAATTTCATTACATATTGCGAGGCACTAGTCAAAATGGTGACCTTAATTCTTGTTAGCAAGGATATCCCCATTAATGAGGAATCCATTGATGCAGTGATGGTCTCTTCTTCACCTAGGAAAAAAGTGATGTCAACATCCTTAGTGTTTCACAACAAAAAAATCAAAACTAGCCACTAAGATAGCGAAGTAACCAAGGTATCTTTGTTTATAATGATAAGGATTGGACAATATAAAGTCCATAGAGTGCATGTGGATGATGGAGCTGTAATGAATGTGATACCCTATATCATCATTAAGCATTTAGGCCTAACTAAACATATACAACATACATCAACCTCAACTCTCAATAGTTGTAATCAAGGGACCTATCTCTTTGGACTTTGTGAAGAGGAAGAAATTCCCCACAATTACTAATTTCTTGGTGGTAAAGGAAACACAAAGAGTCAACCTTATCTTGGGAAGGCCTTGTCTAGCTTAATTATGAGTTGTGTCTTTTTCCATCCACCAAGAAATTAACCTACCTTATGAGGGAGGTGAAATTATCATTCATGGTGACAATGTGGTCGCCCTAGTAGTTAACAATGTATATATAGAGTAGGGGTCTAAAGTGAAGTTTTAGGAAGAAACTGCTAGCTAGAAAGCCAAGTAACTCGATGGAGTGAAGAAGGCCAAAAACAACAATGATAAACCCATGAATGTGCTATAAGGAGAGCTCCCCTTTAAATTCATTAATGAAGATGATGGGAAATATAAACTTGTGCAAAATAGACAATACACATTTCCTAATCTCTCAAATATTAGGAAACATTTGCACAAGTAATGTGTACCCCTGATCCTCCTACCCTATGCACTTGTAACCATGTAGCCATATGTACTTATAGCCTTTAGCTTAGTTTACATTATACTGTTATGCACCATTTTGCTTTACCTAGTGTTAAATCTTAATTTGTCTATAGTCAAAGTTTATTCTTATTTTTATTTTTACTTATTAAAATCTTATTAACACCTTTTTTTATTTTAGCATAATAAACATAAAAACTCTAAAACTAGAAAATCCATAAAAATCCTTTCAAATACAAATAAAAAAAATAAGTATGTTTTCTTCTACAAAGAAACATAAGGCCCACTATGGCCTAAAACTGGGAAAAAACATTAGGCCTACCATGACCTTAAATTGGCATAACCCATGACCTACTAAGGTCCTAAACTAGTGATAAGTGATGAGATACCCCTACACTCAACCATACGAATACGAGCATTACACACATGATCCGGTCGAACTCCGTAGACAGACTAGTTGTGGCATCTAGATAGTTAGCCTTAGGTTGCAGTTCGTTGTCTTCCCACCTGGACTAGCATTAGCTCTTTCATGTATGGTTTAGTCTAGAATGAGGTTTATGATGGGTTTCTAATCTAATGCTACTCCTGAAGGTGATGGAAAGTAATATTAACTAAGCTAGGAGATAGAGGGTAAGAGAATCTAAACTAGCCTAAGTGTGATGAGCATCTGTTCCATGATTATCTACATAGATCTTGGACTTTGTGCATGACTAAAACTGGGATTACCAAGCGTAGATCCTAGGTATGCTACTGGGTTACCAAGTAGTCACACTTAAATGCTCGTAATCAAGTCGTACTCATTCTGCGTTTTAACATGAGTTTAAGGGTGAGAGAGAGACTAACTAGGAAAGCAGTAAATAAAAATTAATTAAATGATTAATCTAAGTGAATGTTGTAATCATGAAGTAATCTCGATCTTTATTTCTAGTCATGTGCATGTCCAAGTAGATCACACTCGAATAAAGGATTCCATACAATTACATTCACCACACTATGGGCATACACTGGGAAATAATTCTAACTCTAAGAAGGAAAAATTGCAAGAGTTTGGGTAAGGAACTAAATTTTTTTTTCTAAAACTCGTCTATCTACCTCTTATTTATAGATGAGGAGATAGGTTGTGATATCATGTATGCGATATCGTGGTCACCCAAATGATGACTCATCATACCCCCATAACTGAATGAAAATTCATCCTCAAGTTACAATGATTACACAGTGGATAGGTATAGGATTATTAGAGAGAAGAATGGGATTATGTCATAGTGTGGAATGAAAACAAAACAAAGACACAACACACAGAATGTTCTACATTTACAAAAATTTTGAAACTCATGTAGTTCTATGTGGCAGTGGCTCCTCCATTGGTGCCTTCCCTTTGTCTTATACTCCAGGTTTTGAGGCTTGATAGCATTGAAGTATGGCCTGGAGCTTCTCCTCTTTAGTTTGAGGGTTGTGTGCTATCTATGCTAATGTTCCAATGTTTGATAGAGTTAGCACTTCCCATAGATAGGGTAGTTACAAAAACATTTGATTGGCCTTGACATACCAAGCCGCGAACACCCGTCGTTCCTCCTCATAGGCTGTGGCTTTATCCTTGTACTCATGAAAGTCTACTAGTTGTCAAGCCAAGTCTATTGTGACACCTTTCTATCCTTGGTAGCTAGCTTTCACCATCTCAAGTTCAAAATTTGCAACTTCTAGTTTTTCCAATAGCTTCTTACGCTCTACAAATTCTACTTCGTATTTTATGTGGGTGGTTGCTACCTACTGCTTGAGCTTTATCCTCAAGCATCCTACTATTAACATGGCAAGGTTGGCATACAGAAATTTTCCAAATCCATGTACTCTATCAGATCCTAAATCTGCAGGTCCTGGCTCTTAACTTCTGCTTGATGGGCGAAGGCATATGTGTCCAATATGGCCCGCCAGTCAGTGTGTTGAGCACTAATAGTGTTGATTTGGGCCTTGGCCATATGGATCTCCTTTTCAAGGATCTATTTATACATCCCCACCTGATTACAGAAGTGCTCCTTCAACTTCTCATGTCATTTTTCCTCATTTTCCCATATCTCAATAGTTGACTGTTAACGAATGGTGCATACCTCTTGCATCAAGAGGGTTTGATTTTCTCTGGCTCAATGGCTTACATCTTGGTTGACCCAGATGAATTGTTCTTGTAATTCATGGAAGTGTTCCTTGAGAACGTTCTTCTACTTTTCCATAGTGGTCAACTAAAATTTTTCTGCAACCAGCTGCTTTTTTTCTTCTTGTAAGGCCTTGAGTGCCTTGATATGCGCATGAGTTTGTGCCTGTGCTGCGGAGGCATCCTAAATAGCCTTCTCTTTTTCATCAACCATCCTTTTATTCTCCACTATTAGCTTGGTTATTTTCTTAGTTCTAAAATTATCTAGCTAGTCTATAGGAACAAATTGTAGAGGTTCCCCTTGTGCTGCTTGTAAAGCCACGAGTTTCTCTTGTAGTTTCTGCACTTCAGCTTCAGCATGCTCGTCCATCACTTCTGTTAAGACCAACTTCCTCTTTGTGGAAATGAGATCTAACTGAATTGTTGTAACATACTTAGGGATGTCATTACTTGCCCTGTTTGAAACAATCAATCAAGCACATCCTCATGTTCCGCAAGAGTCATTGAGGTTCTAGCCAAAGTTTGAGCATCTCATGCTCCTATGAAATCTACCAGTGGCACAATAGGTATTTTGAAGGATTCTTTGATGTGGTCCATGACCACTTCTTCAACTCCCGTGGTATTCTAGTGTTGCACAACCACCATGGTGGCCGCTTCACCAGTTTCTAAT
The DNA here is from genome assembly GCA_015680685.1 of Gnetum montanum. Lineage (NCBI taxonomy): Eukaryota > Viridiplantae > Streptophyta > Gnetopsida > Gnetales > Gnetaceae > Gnetum > Gnetum montanum. Next base: position 597,137 of record MNCI01023425.1, on the reverse strand, counting down.
TGCACTTGGCAAGATGCCACGTTTCCTGAGATCTGTTGTGACCATCTACTTTCTCCTCCTTCTATGTGAATAGATACTTTTCTCCTTGTGTAATCCAATAAAATAGTAGGCTAAATGGCATCATTGATGACACAGAAGAGGTTTGCGTCATCATGGCTTCCCCAACTGACCATCTCAGTGATGGCCCTAAGATGGCTCATCGATGGTCTGTAGTCTTACAGTAGCTGCTGATCCTAGCTTGTGCTGGGCCCTGCTTCCTATTTTTGGCTAGGACCCATGCTTGGAGGTTGGTTAGGTCCTGCAAGTTGAGTTGCAGTTGGTCCAACCATTTGTTCTTCTTCTTGTTCTGGTTCTAGTTCTTTGCAAGTGCTTTTCCTTGGAGCTGGCACCTTTAGCAATTCAGCATATGAAATAGTTTGGGCTTTGTGGAGGAAATCATTGGTGTACCCCTAAATACTAGCACATTAGCAAAGCTTTCTGATAAGACAAGGGAAAGGTAGCGCCATCTTCCCTATCTTCCATTCCTTGAATCACCTGAAGATCTTTGTTAAATATAGATGGGTTAGGTTAGCGTTAACCTTTCCCATTAGCACTACACATCCTCTAGCCACATACGTTGATATTCTTTTCAGGACCTTTGTGGGGAAGAGGTGATATGTTCCAATTTTAAAGTAAATCCTCTCTTCCATCGTCAACTCACCAAATGTTTATCTCTGCCATAAGCCCTTTCCAACCAATCCTTTTGCACATTGGGGTCTGAACGAGTGGACAACTGAGCAACTTTGGGCCTTGTATTCAAAATTTTTAACACCTCAAAAATGGCCTACATGGAGAAGTCAACTTTCACACCACAAATATTAACAATGGTACCTTACTCCCTATTGTGACAAAATTGGTACATCTCTCCTAGGTACTAGGCACCACTTTTAGAGAGGATAGGCCATAAGGGAGACCCTTTGAGGTGATCCCTAATGGCCTTAGGAGTGAACTCTATAAATGATTCAAAGTTCAACTCCATAATCACTGCAATGAATGTGGACTTCTCGTGGATGGCTTCAACACAATCTTGGAGCAACGTGAGCTGTTGTCCATGTTGAGGTGTTGTAGAAGCTCCTCCTTCTACCTGCCCAGACCGTACAGTAGGAGGATCTTCTTGATGAATGCTAAATGATTATTCCTCCTATTTTACATGTTGTCTAGTAGGATCTTATCTTCCACCTCTCCAAGGTCGTTTGCTTCCACCTTGAGAAGGACCTTCCTGTTGTCCACATTTCAAGGCCATCTACAATCACACGAGGCTAAGTGTTAGCAAGGTTATTTTTAAAGTTAGGTTATACCTTACTACTTTCCTTAATTAATGATCTTATCTTATCATATCTTATCCTGTGACTTAGGTGGTTTCCCATTTTAATTTCCCGATATACCTAAGGATTAAATGATTTTTAGGCACAATTATTCTAAGTGTTATAGTTAATTACCCTAAATGATGTCCTTTGGGCAATGGTAAATTCCAAAAAAATTAGGTTCTTTTCGATAGATGTCCCTCCCCCATGACTAAGTTGAACACTTCTGGTTCAAGCAGGTTCATATGGAATTAAAATTGGAGTACCAGTGAGCGAGATATAGTTAGAAAAGCAAGGGTCTCTCAATCGCATTTCATAGAGAAAAAATTTAAAAACTCCCTCGTGTGAATGGAAAAAATGATGCTAAGTGTCATAGGGGGGTCACATATTTATAGGTTACAGGGATGCGATCTCGCGTACGCAATATCATGTCGACCACGATATCATGTCCTAGGGACATAGGGCACCACAAGAACACCAAATTTTTTAAGGATTGTTTTGAAATCAACGTTGTAAATTGAGGATATTGGGCTATTATCAAGGGGTTCTAGGGTAATTCCATTAATTCGAAAGGCAATATTAATGATAATGGTATGGATTTTATCAATAAAACCTTGGATGTGAGAAAAAGGCTATGTAATGGTACATAGGAACATTGAAATTTAGAGGGATAATAGTAGGGAAAGAAAATCATTTGAAAATTATGCTGAGGGTAAAAAATGTTTTGTGTGAGCTATGTCACAAGTGAAGATTATAAAAAATTACACAAGTGGATCCTCCCCAAAGCAGGTTCTAACCTATAATGCCCTTGTGTAACCACACTTAAAGTGTTCATGGGCACTAGAAGGGTTAAATGTAATCTGCACTAATTCCATAAAACACACACATGTAAATATCACTGGAATGAGGTAAGAATTCTATGTTACACACAACAGGAGCTACAATTACACGAAAAGTGAGATGAGACAAACTATAGAAAGGGATTGTAGAGATTGGGACATGCTGTAACTGACCTAGGGCACAGTGAATCCTGCATGAAAATCATGATTAAGGTGTCATTAACCCATCGTTCCAAGATCAGGACCAAGTCCATCCTTCTAATCAATGACATCACATTGTTTCATCCCATGATGAACAACTATGAGAGTACCATAATAACAAGGCATACGATTACTTGGCATTTTGTTCAAGGGAAGAGTGATTTTTGTTTTGTGGCACTTTTCTTTTTCTCTTCTTCTTTTTTTCTTTTTTCTTTTTTTGAATACTGAATCCAGAGAAGCTACCAACCTTTAGGCATGGATGCATGTCTTTCCAGTGGGATCCCCTAGAACAACATTGGATTTCTGAGTGCCCTTTTGATTACTCTTACTTCTATTTTTCATTAGATCTACAAGGATCTTAGTACAACCAAGTTACATGATAACTCCCACAGATGTCACCAAAGAGAATCCGTAAGTCCCCTTGATGTCACACCCTAATCATTCCCTCTTGGTCCCTTCTTCTTCATTTTGGGTATAATGAACACAAAATTAATTTTAACTTTTAAAAATGTTAAGAATATCACTGTACCCTTGATCAGAACCTCTTATTTGTCGAGTGGATGAGTGGGTGTAATGGGCTCATTGTTCCAAATAATTGATCACTCATGACTTAATAACATAGAACGCACCTCAACCAACGATCCCACATGAGTGTTTTATTCATAGACACGATTAATTATAAAAAATGTAAAAGGACAAAAAGATAAAACAAGAAGTTGAAAAATGAAAAACTGAAAAACAAAAAGCTGCAAAATTAAAGAAAAATGAAAAACATTTATTAATCCTTCTTGTTATTAAAATGGGGGGTATCCCCCATAATTAAACAGTTGAGGATGGCAAGGATTAATAAATGGAAGATGAGGATCCTTGCATGTTGGAAGTATTGGGGCTTGGCCATACTTACCCCATCGAGGTTCACACACTTGATTATAATGAGCATAGTGGGGTGATTTATATGATGTATTTCCTGGATAACGAGTTGACCCACTATGATATTTGGGACCATTAGATGGTATGCAAGGATTGGGTTGTCGCTCTCCAAAACTGTGTTCATTGGGTCATATTGTTGTTGGAGTGTGAGTTGGTGGCCCTGATGAAGTTACATGAGGTGTTGGGTTCAAAGATAAGGGTTCCCCACAGGGTTGGACTTGTGCTGAGTTTGAGGGTGCAGTGGCCTTAGCATTGGTGAGGTCTCCAACAAGATTCTACATGAAAAACACCCTTCAAGTAGCCTTAAAACTTGACTAGTGAGCATCCAATTGTAAAAACCTATATTTGGTTGCAATTTAACCTTGTTTTGACCTTGTAATAATCCAGATCTAGGCTAGCCATATTGACACCCCCTCCATCTACACTGGCCAGCATGGCTCTGAGGTGTATGGCGTTACAACCTACTTTTTTGTAAGTTTTAACCTCCAAATTGGCCAATTTTGATAGTTTTGACCCAACACTATCCTAGCAAGACTATAGAACATCAATTTTGATTCTCTAGATGCCATGAAACACTTTTCTCTTAGTAGCCACACTAGGGCCATGTTGGCTAGTGTTGCTTTAGTGTGGATGATAGTTCGAGGACTCAATGAGGGTATCTAGGTTGAAATCAATGTCAGAAATGGCCTATTTACTTCCCCATTCCATTGTGTTAGTCATACAAGTCATCAAAAGTTAAAAGTTTACTCCAAATCAACTTGGGAAACCCCTTAATCATCCCATCCATGCTAGCAATCATTCCACCCATGCTAGCTAGCATGGCTCCAATGTGGATGCCCAAAAAATATTTATTTTTTACCCAAAACAGCCTCCATAGATCCCTAAACACACATGTCAACTTTGTAGCCTTATACTATGACCCGCTAAGGTCTAAAACTGGTAAAATCTAACCCTATTTGATTAATAATGAGCATGTTTTACCACATGCATTTCACTTTGGTTGATTTGATCTTATTTCATGATGTTTCAATATATTTTGATCTTATTATGCATTATTGACCTTATTTAGTCTCTACATACTTCATTTTCATGGCATTTACCTTTATTCTCTCTATTATAACTTCTATTGACCTTTATTTAGACTTTGATTGGTGTTAAATGATGAGGCTTGATCATCTTTTATCATCATTTGACACCATCTAACCATGGCCTACCAAGGCCTTAAACTAGCACCATGGCCCACTAAAGCTTAAAACTAGCAAAAATGTAACCTCAGTTGATCATATTTAACCTTATTGTTTATACTTTCATGATGCTTCAATTTTTTTGATCTTGTTTGACCTTTATTTGATGTGATGTGGCCTTGATTTGATCTTATTTATCTCCACCTACCTATTATAGCCTTGGTTGACCTTGTTTGCATTTTATTAGAAATTGAAATGGCTTATTTTTACATGGTTACTAAGATATTTTATATCATTTTGACATTATTTACTCATTTTTACCTATGTACCACTTAATGTGCTTAGGGTTGACATGTAGGATTTGGAGTATGAACACTTGGAAGTAAATCACCTTACCGTTGAACCCAAATGGATCTGATGGTGATGTTGAAGGATGCATTGAACTTCATTGCCTAGATCTTAAGCCCAAGAGTCTTGTTGACCATATAGCCTCAAACTAGAAACCTATAGAGTGGCCTAAATACCTATTCAAAACCCTTGACCTAAATTCCAGTGACATTACCAAAGATTCTTTAGCTGAGTTTCCTATAATGAAAAATAATGGTGAGAAGAAAACCCTAAAACTAAGTTCCTCATTGGAACCTCAACAGGGTCAAGACATCACCAAGGTCCTACAAGACAACATTAAAGTCTTTTCCTAGTCATATGAAGATATGATAGGTCTTAACCCATGCTTAGACCAACATAACATCATACTTGATCTTAGCATTAGACCAATTAAGCAAAAAGTTCATAAGATTAAACTTGATTTTGCCCTAGTAGTTCATGATGAAATCACAAAACTATACAAATTTGGTTTCATTAGAGTTGTTGATTACATAAAATGAGGATCCAACATAGTGTTAGTGCCTAGGAAAAATGGAAGTATATGCATTTTCATTAATTTCTGAGATCTAAATAAGGCTACTATCAAACAAAATTTCCTTTTGCCTAGTATTGACCAACTCATTGATCCTATGGTTGCACATGCCTTGTTTTCCTTTATGAATGGGTTCTTAGAATACAACCAAATTAGGATTAACCTAGAACATCAACTTAGTAAAACCTTCATGCCTTATTGGGGTACCTTTTGCTATACTATGATGTCCTTTGACCTAAAGAATCTAAAAGCAATCTATCAAAGAGTAATGACATATATCTATAGTGACTATATCCTAAGTTTTCTCAACGATTATGTAGACGATATAGCCATTAAGTCTAAATTGACTAATAATCATGCATATTATCTTGATTGTGTGCTTAAATGATGCCTCAAGTATGAACTTAGGCTTAACTCTAAGAAGTGTATCTTTGGTGTCAAAAATAGTAAGATGCTTGGCTTTGTAGTATCTAAAGTGAGAATATTTCTTGACCTTGATAAGGTTAAGACCATATCCAACTTGGAAGCACCAACTAACCTTAAGGAACTTCAAGGATTGTAACGTAGGTTACAATTTATCCATAAGTTTATCATTAGGCTTATGAATAAGCTCAATTCATGCAACACTTACTTAAGAAAGGAGTTCACTATCAGTGGACAAATTAACGTTAAGAAGCCTTTGAAAACCTTAAGCAAGAGTTGGCACAACTACTAACAATCTGCCCTTTTCAAGAGGATAGGAATTTTTACATCTACCTTGCTATCTCTAACATGTCTATTACCTTCCTACTTTATCAAAAATGAGATGATGGAGTGGAGTTAACTACATACTACCTAAGTCATGCATTAGTTTTCCATGAGACTCAATACATCAAAGTAGAGAAGTATTACCTAGCTCTAGTCTTTTCATGAAAGAAGTGGAGGCACTACCTATTTAGGAGCCAAGTTAATGTTATCTACAAAGATAATGTACTTAGAGCCTTAACAACCAATATCTATGGAAGTATTCATATAGCCCAATGGAAAGCCATAACAGTGGAGTTTGTCATTAATTACATTTCCCAAGCATTAATGAAAGGTCAAGCTATAGCTGCACAACTCAGTATTTCACCAATAGAAGACCATGCAACCATAGAACTTGAATTCCCTAAGAAATATATCAACATTATTAGCAATATATCCAAAGGATATGAGGTAATCATGCACTTTTATGGAGCTTCAACTACCCATGGGGCTAGTCTCACTACCATTATAACATTTCCATTTGGTGAAATTCAACCCTTCACTTACCATTTCAAATTTTCATGTACTGACAATGTAGTAGAGTATGAGGATTTGATCAAGGGGGATAATGGTAGCTCATAATCTATGAATCAAATTCTTAATGATCAAAGATAATTCACAAGTTATGGTAAATCAAGCAACCAAGGTTTATGCATGTAAAATCAAACATTTGCAACCTTACTATGACCTAGGAACGAAATTACTAAAATAATTTATAGAGATTGATATCCAATATGTATATAGAAATGAGAATACCATAGCTAATCCCATGACAATGATAGCCATTATTGTGATGCCAAATTTGTTTAGAAAGTTATCCTCTATAACTATGGACTATGCCATTTTCATCATGCAAAACATTGACAATAACTTTGTAGTTTTAGTGCATATTTCTCCTATAAAGAAGTAGTATGACAATATCAAGTTTTACCGTATGCATGATGAAACTTCACAAGGCCTGACTACTACTCAAAAGGATGTTATATGTAAATGATAAAAATAGTATGTCATCATAGGTGATAACACATTATGTCGATAGTCCTATGATGGCATATTATTAGTATGCTTGTATAAAACAAAATTTTACACATTCCTAGGGTAAGTTCACAAGGGTGTATGTGGGGTACATATATGACCTAGATCCATGGTTGATAAGATTAGATGAATAGGCTATTACTTGTTATATATGGAAAATGACTACCTAACAAAGGTCAAAACTTGTGATACTTTCCAATGGCATAGCAACCTTATACATGTATCATTGACAAAGTTACATACCACTCAGATTACTTGGTAATTTCAATAGTGGGGGTTAGATATCATTAGACCTATAACACCTAAGTCTTTCAAAAGGCATAGCTTTATCATCACTATAACTAAATACTTTACCAAGTGGATTGAAGCTATTCCTATAAGGAAGATAACATCTCAAAATGTTTGTAGATCCATACATGATAACAAAGTATCTTGTTTTGGTATACATATGATCATAGTCACAAAAAATGAATAACAATTTAGTAGCTAAGAAACAAAAACAAAATTCCATGACCTAGGCATTAAGCATTCCTTCTCATCATTGTACTATCCCTAAGCCAATTGGCAAGCTAAAGTAAGCAATAAGTCCATCATAAACTTGCTCAAAAAGTTGTTAAACAATAGTAAACACAAGTGGCATGAGTAGCTCATCCATGTGCTTTGGGCCTACTGAACAACCTATCAAACCATGACTAGTGTAACCCATATAGCCTAGTTTATGGTCTAAAGCTATTTTACCTCTTCAATTTTAGGTGCCATTACTTTGAGAAGCCTTGCCAGACTTCATCAATGATGAACAGAATAAAAAGTTACACATCATGGATGTAGACTCAATGGAGGAGCAATGAGTGTAAATGCTTGCTCATGTCAAATGATACTATGAGAGGAAAAAAAAAGGAAACACCACCATAACCTAAATAAGCATACGATAAAATAAGGTGACCTAGTTCTAAATTTTTTTTTTAAGCATGTAAACAAATTCTCAACCAACTAAGAAGGACCTTTCTTGATCACTAAGGCATATGGCAATGGAGCCTTCATGATAGCAAACATGGAGGAGAATGAGTTGGCAAATCAGATTAATCATTCTCATCTAAAGCCCTTCTACATGTACCCTATGAAGACCAACAATCAACATCAATGATCAATGACAAGTGAGCCTACATAACCTCTTTTTGCATAGTAGAGAAATTTTCAAACTTTGTAAACTATGGTAGTCTAGTTTTCTGATCATTTTATATTACCTTATGTATTATAATGTAACATGTTTTCTTTGTCTTGTTTCTTATTCTTTTGGAGTTGTGCTTGCAAGAAGAAGCCTAAAGTCATCTAGAGGGTGCAACTCATCATGGTAGCAAGTCACCACGTCACCTTAATGCACAAGATTTAGTGAGTTTTTCCTATTGTGCCAAGGGTGCTTTTTCACCTCATTCCCATTACCTTTCCTTGAATCCAACCTCATGGCCTAATTATAACCTTCCTTATCTTAAACAACAATGATGAACAATGTCTAGCACTCATGCATTGTGACCATATAACATCCCTTTATTATGATTCATTTGCAAGTCCATTGAGTATAACACATGTCATTCAATGGAAAACCATTGAGTTTGCTAAATTTAATAGATCTCATTTAGCAAGAAAACCAAATCAAACCTATCCTTAGAAAAGAAACCCAATGAAGGTTTCACCCCACAAAAAAATGGGAAGGCAAATTGCCAAGAAGTCAAAAGGTCAATGAAGACCAAAAGATAAACCAATGGCTTCAAACATACAAAAGAAGGATCCTACTGGCCAAAGAAACCTTGGAGTGAAGCATTGGTTCTTTAAATGCATTTCCAAGTGACCAACACTTCAACGCATGAAATGTGAACAATTATTGCATGTACAACATGTTAATGCCATATTGTAATCATGATGTTAGCCTATAGAATGTATTGTTAATCCTCATGATTATTTTCTCATCATAACCTTATCCCATCATCACAAGCACTCTTTGGGATGGTTCAAAACTACTGAATCAAGTGTAGAGAGGAGACATTGGTGATGGATCTATAATGGTATTTTGTATTCTTTGTCAATACCTCTCAAGTCAATCCTCAAGCCACCAACAAGAGGATCTAATGAAATACCATGAAGAAAACTCATTTTGTAACTGTTTTGCATTGTAATCCTCACCTCACAAAATTAAAGGCTAAAATTTCATTGTAAAATGTGAATATTGTAATTTGAGAGATGCAATTTTACATACTTTAGCTTCTGGGGCTAAAAATGCCTCATAAGTAATCAAAGCCTCAATCCTTAAGTAACAAAAGTCATATCATGCCTATATTTTGGCTTGTGGGTGTTAAAATTCCTTTTGGATTGCTAAAACTAACATTTTCATGGGCTCTATGGTGGGTATAACATTTTCTATGCTAGAACACCTATGGGGAGGTGTAACATCACCTATGCCCAACATTAGGGAATATAACTCTTACATCCCAACATTGCTCCAATTACTTTAGCATGCCACTAGCACTTCAATATTGTTCTAGCTTTAGTGGTGGTCTTGCAACTCTAGCATGCTTCTAGCAACTTTAGTATGAATATTATATCATAGCATAGGTTTCATACCCCTAACATGAGTGTTATACCCCTAGTGTGAATTTTGTAGGCTCAAAATTGTTGTTGGAAGGCCCAATGTAGGTGAAAGAAGTCAACGTGGGCAAAATTGCCATTAGTGAACTAGGAAGAAAATGACAACCATTTCACTTTGGCCTTAACATGCTGAAATTTCGAGAAATGGGTATTATCAAATTTGAATAGTAGCTTCTTCATCATTTTTCCTTCTTTGAACTTTGTGTAATATAAACACAAGTAATAAATATGGTTGATCTGATGAAGATAACATGTGGACAACATTTAATTATAAAAGTTGCAAACATTGCCTTTTTGAAATGATAAAATAGTGAAATGGCCAAATAGTGAAAAGCACCAAATAAGTTTTAGTCCATTTTAAATAATGGCTTCCTAGCCATTTTATCCATCTTGAACTCTGTGAGATCATCACCTTCTTAAGTAGGAAAGCTACAAATTGGCCAAGTAATAAAATGGGCCAAATGAGTTTTATCCCATTTGGAAGATGGAGAACATTGCATCTTTTCCATTTTGAATTCTGGGTAATAGAGTCAAGGGTTTTTAAAACATGCATTACCTTACACTTGAACTAGGATAAACTAAACTTTTTCCATTTTGGAAATAGGAAGAATGGAAATTTTTTCATCTCAAACTTCATGTAACAGAAACATGTGGCTTTCCTGAATAGGAAAAGTATGGTTTTGCCAAATAGAAAAATAGGCCAAATGAGCTTTTCTTACATTTGGAAATTTGGAGAATGGCTGATCTACTCTTAGTTTATGTTTTATACATGTGATGAACCATGATTTGTTAGGCTCCGATATTGAACCCACAATATTGGGTACATGATGTCATGACCTAAATAACGATATCAGATACACAATATCGTGACTCCTGTGTGAGCCTATAAATACACATGTGGACTCATGGGAAAGCTAGTTAGGAATTAATTCTTAGTCAGTCAGTTTTTTAGTCATTTGGTAGTCCTTCTCAACCCTTTTTCCTAGTGCATGTCTATAGTGTGATGATTATAATTGTACCGCATCTTTATTCAAGTGTGACGTACTTGGACATGCACATGACCTACAATAAAGATCAATATTACTTAATCATTGTAGCATTCACTTAGTTCTAGTTGTTTAATTATTATTTATTGCTTTTTTGATTAATATATCTCACTTTCATTTCCTATCCCTATTATTAATTGTAGAATGAGTACGACTTAACCACGAGCATTTGAGTGTGACTACTTGGTAACCTAGTAGTGTACCTAGGACATGCACATGGTAATCCCAATGCTAATGGTACACGAGGTCCAAGATGTGTATCGATGATTAAGGAATAGATACTCATCACACTTAGGCTAGCTTAGATTCTCTCCTCCCATTTCCTCATAGTTAGATTCTCTCTCTCTCTCCTTCTTAGTCCAATTAAAGTTATTTTCCATTGCCTCTAGGAGTAGCACTAGGTTAGAACCACATCATCCACCTCACTCTAGACTAAACCATATGTGACAACATAAATACTAGTCCAAGTGAGACAATAGTGAACTGCAATCAATGAGTAACTGTCTAGATACCACAACTAGCCTATCTATGGAGTTCAATTGGATCATGTGTGAATGCTCATATTCATATGGTAGGGTACCTTTCCACTCATCATTGGCACTATTTCCGAGGACAGTGCTAGTTATTTAGAGTAGTTACATCAGTTAAGATCATTGTAATGAAGCCTTGATAATATATCTTATAAAAATAAGTAATTGCAAAATAAAATTTCACACAAAAATTCACAATAATGTTTCTCTCACAAGACTATGATAATGCAACATCTATTGAGGCAATTCATTGGAGAACTAACGAAGGAGTTTGGAGTACTCAATCTTATGCAGGAGTTTCATATGTTCCTAAACATCCTAATGATACTCAAGGACTTCTATCATCCAAATCAGACACCTCTAGTGAAGATGGAACATCCCCAAGAACAGATGACTATTCCTCAAGGGGGCAACATAGAAATAGAAATTGAACCCATGGGCAAAGTTACGAATGCCAACATGAATAAAGACAACATCATCCCAACTCACAAACTTATAACCTACTTAGTGATGATGAACCCCTATTGACCACTAAGAGCCTAATGCATATACAAGATGTTGTTCAAATATCTCCTAGGCATTGTGAGGAAATCCATCTACTCAGGTTTGATTTAAACAACTTTTCCAAGTTTTCAGGAGGCTATGACTTAGATCTACAACATCATTTACAAGCCTTCCATGATGCCTATATATGGAACAATATTGGTAATGAATGGAAAAAACTTAAGCTCTTTCCCATGACACTCATTGGCCAAGAAAAAGTATGGTAAAGGTATTTAAAACCAAAATCAATTCAAATTGGCCAACAATGGTAGAACTCTTCAACAAAAGATATCAAACCTATGCAAGAGTATCAACCTTGAGAAGACAAATCCAAGAATGGAAACAAGAACCACATGAACCCTTGGACATGGCCTTAGAAAGATATTATGCACTGTTAAACAACTGCCTAGGCCATGGGTTCTCCGAGGAGAGGCTAATGTACCATATCATAGAATGGCTCTATAATGAAACAAGGGAAACCTTAGGGATGTATTCCTTAGGTAAACTATATGAACTATGAGCCCATCAATTCCAAGAGCTTATTAAGAAGCTAGCAAAAGAAGAAGGAGAAATGGCTAAATGGGATAATGTTGAAAAATCTCAACCTAACAAAGGTCCATAATCAGGAAGAGGAAAAATCAACTTACCTCAAGGAGGTGGAACCATCTTTGACAATATTACAATCACTAGACAAAATTGAGGCAAAGATCAATAAGATGATGAAGTGGATACATGAAAAATGTGGAGAATATGCCAATATTATTGGAGGTAGAGCCATGAAAAACCAAGAAATAGGACAAAATACCACTAGACAATTGGAAAGAAGGGTAGAAGAAAATAAGAACTTAACTTCCAATCATACGTATCAATGTAACATTTGCCTATACAATCACCTCAAAGGTCAATGCCCAATCTTGTCACATTTACATGAACATTGGGACAGAACGTTACATCCAGAGTTCATACAAAAATACTATGTTCAATCACAGTGGAAAAAATCTCAATCATGAGGGAAGCCACCCCCAAAATGGTTACACCCTTCCTATCATCCCAACCCAAGTGCTTATCACGTCCAACATCTTGTTTCCCCAATTGGGTCAACATCCTCTATCTCACCACATTATTATCATTCTCCTTAATACCATCAACCCATATCCTCGCGAACAGGACCACCACCTTGGGTACCTTACACTTCTCCTCAATTTCAACATTCTCATCCTTCACCTCTATCTACATTGCCACTGACTGTACCCAAGGGATTTGCACCATAGCATCAACCCATGAACGTTACTTGTGATTCTACTATCAACAGTAGTGGAAACCCTCCACAACCTCGAAGGTGTCCCTTCTATAGACATGAAGGTAGGAAGGGGCAACATAATTTTGAGACCACTATATTTTCCAACTCATCACAAGTCCAACACTATGGTGCATCTTTTTCCTTGAACCCAACACCTCATGTTACCTTATCAAGGCCACTGATCAAAAATCCAACAACTATGGGACCCAATGAATATAGCCATGTAGGGAGACATACAAATCCTTGTATACCATCTTATGGTCATAGGTGCCATAGTGGGTCAACTCCTTATCAATTAACCTCATCTTCTAACTTGCCCCACCATGTCAACTTTAATACAGTGTGTGCACCCCAATTTGGGTACATTCCAACCATGACATCAAAAGACACCCAGTGGTTTGGATATGACCATGTCCCAATATTTATGAAATGCATGGATCCAACCCTTCCATTTATTAATTCTTACTATGATCAAAAGTTTAGTTATGGGGAATATCCTCCATTCTAAAAATAGAATTAATAAATGTTTTTTGTTTTCTTTAATTTTACAATTTTTTGTTATCCAGTTTTTCATCCAACCCTTTGTTGTTTTATCTTTTTATTCATTTTTTATCTTTTTATTTATTGTTTTGTCTTTTTATCTTTTTATGAGTAATCTCATCTATGAATAAAACATTCATGTGACTCGTTGGTTGAGGTGTTGTTCTATGCTATCAAATCTTAAGTGACTAATTACTTGGACAATGAGCCCATCACATCCACCCACCCATTATATTAATAAGAGGCTCTACTCTAGGTACGATGATATTTTTGTCATCACAAAAACTTAAAAGTAATATTGTGCTCATTATGCCTAGAGTGAAAATTGATGAACTAAGTGGGAATGGCCAAGGTGTGACATCAAGGGAACTTGTGGATTCTCTTTGGTAACATCTATAGGTGCTATCATGTAGCTTGGTTGTACTAAGATCCTTGAAGATCTAACAAAGAATGGAAGGAAGAGCAATAAAGGCACTCATCAAAAAAACAAAACAAAATCAATGATCTTCTAGGGGGTGCCATTGGAAAGACATGCATCCATGCCTGAAGGTAGGTGGCTTCTTTGGATTAAGCATTTAAAGAAAAAGAAAGAAAGATCAAGATAAAAGTGCTACAAAGCAATTCCAAATCACTTCTCCCTTGAAGAAAACATCAAGTGATCGTATGCCTTATTGTCATGGTACTCTTATGGTTGTTCACCATGGGATGAAATAATGCCATGTCACTGATCAAAGGAATGAACTTGGTTTTGATTTTGGAGCAACGGGCTAGTGACACATTAATCACATCCTTCACTTGATATTCATTGTGCCCCAGGTCAGTTACCTCATGTCCCAATCTTTGCAATCCCTTCTACAATTCACCTCATCTCATTGTCCAAGAATTTTTGACTTGTGTCTTGTGTGGCATAGAATTTATACCTCATCGTGGTGGTATCTAACATGTGTGTGTTTTTTTGCATCGGTATAGATTATATTTAACCCTTCTAGTGCCTATGGATATTTTTAGGTGTCATTACGCAAAGGCATTATAGGTTGGAACCTGCTTTGGGGAGGACCCACTTGCGTGACTTTTGTAATTTGTACTTGTTGCACACCACCACATCATTTTATACCCTCTGAGTACTTTATTGTCAAATCTATTCTTTCCTTTGCCATCATTTTATCAAACTTTCCTCAAAACCATTACATCTTCTTTGATGTGTCACCTAAACAAACCAGGTTTGACATAAAATTTTAGGGCAACTTCCTTGAAAACATTTCTAACTTCAAAATCACACTAAGTAAAGAATTCAACAATTACTAAAGGCAATAAGTAAGGTATGAAATAATTGAACTTCTTTCAATAACCTTACTAACAATTGATCTTTCTGTGATTATAGATGGCCCCTAAAAGAGGACAACAAGGAGGACCTTCTCAAGGTGCAACTAAATGCCCAAGGGGAGGCAGAAACCAAGGACCTCATGTAGAACATGCAGAGCAAGAGGCATAATCATTCAGCATCCATTAGAGAACTCTTGTCACTGCACAATCTAGCCAAGAAAAAGGTGGAGAGGTCAAAGCCTGAGCCTATAAAGAGGAACAACAACTATTTGCAACATGGCATGTCAAGGTCAATCAAGTGTTTCCATAGTTACCGTGTCCATGGAAAGTGTTGACTCCATCAAACATTGGAAAATTAGCATGGATGGCTCATAATCCTCAAATAGAAGAGGAGAAACATTAGGTGCTTCTTCAACAGAATCAATCTCAAATCCTAGAGAACAAGACAAGGGGAAGAGACCCATGGAGGAGCCACCGCCACTAAGAACCACATGAGTTCTAATAAATTTTGTAATTTTGTGTCTATGTCCCAATTTCGTTGTATTCAACTCTCCACTGTGGCATGAATAAATTCCTAGTCAATCAATAATCCCATACCTATCCACTATGTAATTAATTGGGCTTGTTCTCATTTTTTTTAACTCAAGGATGAGTTTTCATTTAGTTGTGGGGGTATGATGAACATGATTTGTCAAGCTCTAATATTAGACCCGCAATATTGGATCCATGATATTAGGTCTGCGATATCATGACCTAAATGACAATATTGGATACACAATATCATGACTCCTATGTGGACCTATAAATACACATGTGGGCACACGGGAAAGTTAGTTAGGAATTAGTTCTTAATCAGTTAGTTTTTCAATCATTTGTTAGTCCTTCTCAACCCTTTCTCCCAGTGCATGCCCGTAGTGTGATGATTGTAATTGTATGACATCTTTATTCGAGTGTGATGTACTTGGACATGCACATGGCCAACAATAAAGATTGAGATTACTTCATCATTACAACATTCACTTAGTTTTAGTTATTTAATTATTATTTATTTCTTTTGTAATTAATATCTCTCACCCTAATTTTCTATCCCTGTTATTAATCGAGGAATGAGTATGACTTAACCATGAGCATTTAAGTGTGACTACTTGGTAACCTAGTAGCATATCTAGGAGTGGTACACGAGGTAGCACTAGTTTAGAACCACATCATACACCTCACTCTAGACTAAACCATATGTGACAACATAAATACTAGTCAAAGTAGGAAGACAACGAACTGGAATCAATGAGCAACTATCTAGATACCATAACTAGCCCATCTACGGAGTTCGACTAGATCGTGTGTGAACACTTGTATTAGTATAGTTAAGTGTAGGGGTACCTTGCCACTCATCAACATGTATAATGAAGAAAAATCTATTTGGCCATTCTATATTTGACTATTCCCTTTCTATGACCACTAAAATAGCAAAAGTTGGTTCTCTTGCATTTTGCATACTATTTTATTGGCTACTTTCTCCATTTTGGTTATCATGATAGAAAAGTCACATGCTAATGCTAAAGCTAGAACACATCTTTCAGCCAAATTTAACTTGTACTAATTATTATTGACCATGAGTCTTCATTTATTTGACCTAGATGAAATTAACTTTGGCAAATTAGTGAATTAGGACAAATGTATTCTAATAAATTTTTAATTTTCTTCATAACATAAACTGGGAGAAATTAGCTTTTCCCCAATTCGAAAGCTTGGGCAAAACTCTATTACTCTACTTTGATTTTAATGCACTCATCAAACATCAAATGGCTCATATTTATTTTATAAACCTAAATAGAAAAATTATAGCTTTCCTAAAATATGAACTTGGGTAGCCTAGGCCTTGGAAAATGACATCTTAGAGTTAATCTAATTTCATGCTTCTTATTTTCTATGAAATGGGAAAAATAGCATTTTTCCTCATTTGAAAAGGTAATAGCCATTCTCCCCACTTCAATTTTTGAGCAAAAAAATCATGGATTTCTTGCTCATACATCTGACCCCCTTTTGAATTAGGATAAAATGGATTTCTTCCATTTCAAAAATGGGATGTAGTCTTATCCTACTTCGCTCTTCATTCTCACCAATATCTATGCTCACTTTTCAACACCTAAATGTGAACACTGGTCAAACGTATTTTCTCCAAAATCATGAATTAGGATAATCAGGCCTTAACTAATTACGTCATCTTTCAACTTCATAATAATTCCATGCTATTCTAGCCAAGTAACTATAATGAAAACTAAGTATGTCTTTAATTTTGAATATTGGCCAAATAGAATAAACATTGTTAGGCCTACCATATATATCATAGAATTGTTATGGCTTATTTTATTACTTAAGATTAAATATTTATTCTCTACTTAGAATTGAACTTGAAACCTCTTTGGGGAACTATTGGCACATTCCACCCATTTTATGGATAAGGTTTTATATGATTATGACATTGAAGAATATCTCTAGATACTATAAATGATATTTTGAGCTCAGTGCATCCTATGCAATCCTCTCAAAAATCATGTAAATACAACCTTAAAAACTACTCTCAAAAATCATGTAAATACAACCTTAAAAACTAGTAAAATTCTTGGGAAATGCTTTCCAAAGCAAGAGTTCCAAGCTTACATTGCTCAAGAAATATCAATTTCTACAAAAGCATAACATGGAATTAAAAAATATTTACGAAGAATCATTTCCAAGCACATAAAAGTGGGATGGATGAAAAATTGAATATTTTGTTGTCTAATGTCTTGTTAAAGAAAGTGGTGAATATGTTGTATTGGCAACACTGGGACATAAAATAAATTTTCAAGGCTATGCTTATACTTGTTGCAAGCCTAAGATTGACAATGTTGGGAAATTTTATTACTAGAGATCTACCCACCAATTTACGCTCTCTAAGATGACCCAAAAATAGCATGGATATCATGGCTCTAGAGTACATTAGTAGGCCTATCATTGTAGTAGGTCCTAATATTCTTCAAAGCAAATTTGTCTCCTCTCTCATCTCCCTAGATGTTGGCCATGGGCATGATGATGATTATTATTATTTTTGGACAAGATACCCTATATATCAATGTCTTGGTAGAGGGGAGTGAGTTTGCCTAATTTGCAGTAGGATGCTTTTAGGACATCAAATTAATATTTTAGAGGATGCAGGGAGTGACTACCTAATAAATATAAAGATAAATCCTTGGAAGACATGTAGAATACATGTTAGAAAACCACCATCATAGTGATATCCCATTCCAAGATGTCATAAAAACATGATTGTCCCTTGCTTAATTCATCACATTTGTGAGCATTATAATGGAAGTACCATGGAATAACTTGATAAACTACGGGTGCACTGAATTTAACAAGGAAAAATAGAGGAAAATTTTATTAGTGAGAGTGGTATAGTGCAATGCCCTATGAGTTATCTTCAAATGTCACTTGATCCTTTGAGGCAATCCAAAACTACCACCATAGTTAGGCTATTTAACCCAAAAGGTGATCAGTTAATTCTTGTCCTACTTCACCTTCACCCGGCTCCCATCACTTGCTGTTGTAGGCTCTACAACTCCATGCTGACACAACCTCTAAACCTGGCCTTAAATAGCATAGGTCAAATCCATTCTCAAGGGGTACATAAATAATTGTAAGTTTTCATAATGAAGCACCCTTCTTTAAAAGGTTAATTACATTATTACAATACAATTCCATCCTTAAAAAAGGATGGGATGTTACAACAACCTCTAATTCCAAAAGCCAAACCAGGCTGGTAGCAGGACTTCACAACATGGGCAATTCCTGTTTTGCCAAGTCCATTCTGCAACTGGATCTTTGATTGCCCGATATCTGGACCGAAGGCACCAGTGACACAAGCACTGGCAGACCTGTTTCTGCAAATGGACGAGACGTATAATAGTGATTCTAAGGTTTTACACGAGGATCTGGACATGGAGTACATGCTGCACAAATCGTTCCAGGATTCAGATTCCAACCCGAGGCTGTGCAACCACAGACAGCAGGCTCCACACAAGTTCATCCTGCATCTGCTGGACAAGTTGGAGAAAGAGGACAACAGCAATGGACACCGTGTGAACGAGCTATTCCAGGGCTCCTGCTCCATGCGCTCCAGCACTCCCTACCAGGAATGTGGCCATGACAGCCACAACATAGTGAAGGGTAGCATATTTTACATCTTATTCTTGCACCAGTCGTAGCTGGGGGAGGATCTGGCTTTGAAACATTTAAAGAGGTGATTGCAGAATGAGTTCGGAGATAATCCTCTGGATAGTTGGTGCTACAGCTCCTGTAACAGTGTCGATAAAGTCGTGAAGTTCATTAACTTTGAGTAGGCTCCGCAGGTGCTAGTGCTTCAGCTAGATCAATTTCGTGAATGAGCACGAGATTGATTGATAGGCATGTGGCATTCCTGGAGGTTCTGGATTTGATACCTTATACCAATACCACTACGGCAGGCAGGCGAGATGAGGAGAAGCTGGAGTGCAGCGGACAGTGATGACGATCTTTGGTTTAGGATCAGTGAGTCTGCCATGCGTCAGCACAAGGACGTACTTAGAGGAAAAGATGTTGGAATTAACGAGGAACTCCCATAATTATGGAGATGGTGGGAGAAGTCTTACGAAGCAGAGTTAAAGATATTCAGAGATAGACATGTGGAATGCTACTTGGCCATGGCCATGGCCATGTTTGAGCCAGAATATAAGAGGTGACTGCGCTGGCCTGGGCATCCATAGCTCCGTTCATTCTAGATGACCTCTACAACAACACCACATCCACATGTCTTACACTACCTCAACTTAGACTTGTAACCACAGCTTTTAGAGACTAGGATTCATGGAAGCATAGTTATGCAGCTCTGCCAAACAAGGTCAACATTTATTTACAATTTGTTATGGAAAGCTTCAATCAAATGTTCTGCAGGTGCAGACATAAACAAACATCCAACACCCGCTTGTATATGTGCACAATGTGGCTACGCGTGGTAGAATCATCTGGGAAAAAAGCCAAGTGGAAAGCCGCAGCTAAGCATTTCAATGGAGCTCAAATACCAAACAAGCAGAAGTATTTGAGAAATGCATGCTAGAGCTCTGCGAATTGGTCCCTTTTCACCTTCACAGAGATGCTTCTGTGCGAATCCAACAGCCATAACATAGAAGATAACTTACCTGCTAGAATTTCGAGGTCCGAAAAAGCACACGCTGCAACTCTTCGCATTCTCAACCGCATCTACGGGCCCCAGCTTGGTGACAACGTCCATCAGAGTTTCAGTGTTAAATACAGCGAGAGTTGTGCACTGGAGGCTATGTCAATAGTGACATGTATGATCAACGAGAGGCCCGATTTAGGGATGGAGGAAGCAGTTCAGCATGTCAAGGATTTGCCCGATGAACATAGCTGCCATGTCATGTGTCTTTATCTACCAACCAACAGACAGATATGAAGATGTCGGTAGCACTGATCAACGACAGCATAGAAAGAAAGTCGCATGAGATTTGACCAATGTTTCCCAGTTTCTTTACAGGAGAAGCAACACAGGTAATATCAAGAGAGTTACAGATCTATTAATTAAAGAGAATGTGAAATAAAAGCTTCAGAAAATTCTCGAAAGCCAATAAAGCTTCCAAAAAATTCCCGAAATCCAAGGAAGGTTACAGATTTTAACCGAATCAGTTATGGAGAAAAAAATTCCAGGCTTAGTTCAGTGAATCAAATAATGAGAAAGCATGTTGTTAGTGGAAGTTAGTTTCATGTTTATCGATGCAGAAGGTTTAAACTAAAATTAGTGAATCAAGATTTTCGTCCAAAAATATAGTTACCGTTTAGGAAGCTCAAAACAAAAAGATTCATAAGATAGTTACTTAATGTTCTACACTTGACCACCGCAACTTTTAATTTCCATGATGCTTGTAACTAAATTTTAAATTTATATGATTGCTGTAATTACCAAGAAGCTACTATTAAAAGGGGTTTCGAGGAAGAAAAACTAGAGGAAGGAAATGCGAGAGAATTACCTATTGTAACGTCCATGATATCGCGTACGTGATATTGCAGTCATGATATATTGCATACGCGATATGTCCATGATATCGCGTACGTGATATTGCAGTCATGATATCGCATACGCGATACATCCATGATATCGCGTACGTGATATTGCAGTCGTGATATCGCATACGCAATATCGCGTATGCCCAGTCGCGATATCGCAACCTGCCGTAGTTCTATAAATAAGAGGCAACTCTCCTTGTTCTAGCATTAGTTCTTAGTTCTTTAGCTAAACTTTTGCAGTTTTATCATTCTAGAGTTAGAATATTTCCTGGTGTATGCCCACAGTGTGTTGATTGTAATTGTATGGCATCCTTATTTGAGTGTGACGTGCTTGAACACGCACATGATCGGCAATAAAGATCAAGATTACTTCATCATTGCAGCATTCACTTAGATTAATCATTTAATTAATTGTTATTTATTGTTTTCCTAGTTAATTTCTCTCACCCTTCAACTCATGTTAAAATGTGGAATGAGTTTGACTTGATTACGAGCATTTAAGTGCAACTACTTGGTAACCTAGTAGCGTACCTAGGATCTGCGCTTGACAATCCCAGTGGCAGTCATACACAAAGTCCAAGATGTGTACGGATGATCAAGGAATAGATGCTCATTGCACTTAGGCTAGTTAGACTTTCTCTTATCCTTTCTCTCTTAGCTTAGATAATATTACACATCATACACTTCACTCTAGACTAAATCATACGTGACAAAGATAATACTAGTCCAGGTGGGAAGATAGTGAACTGCAACCTAAGGCTAACTATCTAGATGCCACAACTAGTTTGTGTGCGGAGTTCGACCGAATCATGCATGTAATGCTCATATTTGTATGGTTGAGTGTAGGGGTACCTTGCCACTTATCATTGGCACCGTTGCTGGGGACGATGCTAGTTATCTAGATTAGTTATATCATAGAAGGTCACTGTAAAGGACTTAACGATATATCTTTAGAAAAAAATAATTATTAAAAGTCATACATAAATTCACACACAACTTCACAACCATGGCTCTCCTACAAGACTATAACAATGCCACACATAGTGAGGAAGTTCATTGGAGAACCAACAAACTATATGATGATGACGATTGGAGTACACCACCTAAAGTAGGGATTTCTTATAAACATGAACAAAAGTGATGTCATCCCAACACATGAAAGCATAACTTCCTCGATGACGATGAACCCCTATTGGCCACTACAAGCCTAATGCAAATACAAGAGGTTGTTCGAATCTCTCGTAGGCATTGTAAAGAGAGCCGACTACCCAGGCTTGATTTAAAAATCTTTCCTAATTTCTCAGGAGGCTATGACTTAGATCCACATCAACAGTTACAAGCCTTCTACAATGCCTGTACATGGAACAAAATTGATAACGGTTGGCAAAAACTTAAGCTCTTTCCTATGACACTCGTTGGCCAAGCAAAAGTATGGTATAGATCATTGAAACCAAATTCAATACAGCGTTGATCAACAATGGTAGAAGTCTTTAATGAAAAATATCAAACCTAGCAAGAGTGTTAGCCTTGAGGAAGCAAATCTAAGGATGGAAACTAGCACAACATGAACCTTTAGACATGGCCTTAGAAAGATATTATGCACTATTAAATAACTACCCAGGCCATGGGTTTTCTGAGGAAAGGCTAATGTACCATATCATTGATGGGCTACATAATGAAACAAGAGAGACCTTAGGAATGTATGCCCAAAGTCAACTATATGAACTACAATCCCATCAAGTCCAAGAGCTCATTAAGTAGGTAGCAAAAGAAGAAGGAGAAATGACTAGATGGGAGAGTGTTGGAAAACATCAATGAGACCAAAATCTCAACTTAACAAAGGTCCATGATCATAAAAAGGAGAAATCAACCAATCTCAAGGTGGAAACATCATCTTTGCCAACACAACAAACATTAGAAGAAGCCGAGGCAAAGATCAATAAGATGTTGGAATGAACGTATCAAAAGTGTGGAGAATTTATCAACATTATTGGAGATAGAACTTTGAAAATCCAAGAAGAAGGACAAAACATTAGACAATCGGAAAGAAGGGATAAGGAAAATAAGAGCTCAACTGCCAATCATACGTATGAATGCAACGTATGCTTGTACGATCACCCCAATGGCCAATGCCCAATATTGTTACATTTACATGAGCGTTGGGGAAACATGTTACATCCAGAGTTTGTACAAAGATACTGTGTACGATCACAGTGGCAACAATGCTAGTTGTGGGGGAGACTACCACTAAACTAGAGACACCCTTCATATCAACCGAACCCAAACGCTTATCTTGTTCAACATCCTATTTCTCCAACTGAGCCAATGCACTTTATCTCACCACAATACCATTCTCCTCAATACTATTAGCCCATACCTTCAACACAACCACCACCTTGTGCACCTTATACACCTCTTAACTTTCAACATTCTCATCCTTTCCCTCCTTATACATCACCACCAACTGTTCCTAAGATGCTTGCATCACAGCAACAACCCATGAATGTTACTTGTGCTACTACTACTTATAGCAGTGAGAGGCCTCCTCAACATCAAAAGCATCCCTTCTTTAAACACGACTGTAAGATGGGACAACACAATTCCAAGGCCATTGCATCCTCCAACTTGACACAAGTCCAACACTGTCGTGCACCCTTATCTTCAAATCCAATGCCTCATGTAACTTCATCAAGGTCACCAACTCATGCTCCATCAACAATACAGCCCAATGAACATAGGAATGGAGAGTGACAACCTAATCCTTGCATACCAACTAATGGTCCCAAATATCATAGTGGGTCAACTCATTATCCAGGAACTACATTGTATAAATTGCCCCACTATGCTCATTATAATCAAGTGTGTGAACACTAATGGGGTAAGTATGATCGGGCCCCAATACTTCCAACATGCAAGGATCCTCATCTTCCATTTATTAATCCTTGCCATCCTCAACCAATTGGATACCCCCCATTCTACTAACAAGCAGGATTAATAACCATTTTTCATTTTCTTTTAATTTTACAACTTTTTGTTTTCCAATTTTTCATTTTTCAATTTCTTGTTTTATTTGTTTGTCTTTTTGTCTTTTTGGTAATTTTATCTTTTTGTAAGTAATCTCATCTATGAATAAAACACTCATGTGGATTGTTGGTTGAGGTGTGTTCTATGTTATTAATTCTCGGACGATCAATTATGTGGACAGTGAGCCCATTACACCCACTCATTCATTCTACAAATAAGAGGATCTATTTGAGGGTACAGTGATATTCTTGACATTCTTAAAACTTAAAATTAATTTTATGTTCATTGTACCTAGAATGAAGAAGGATGGACCAAGAGGGAATGATTAGGGTGTGACATCAAGGGAACTTGCGGATTCTCTTTGGTGATGTCTGTGGAAGTTATCATGCAATGTGGTTGTACTAAGATCCTTGTAGATCTAATGAAATGGAAGTAAGAGTAATCAAAAAGACACTCAAAAATCAAATGATGTTCTAGGCGGTTTCACTGGAAAGACATGCACCCATGCCTGAAGGTTGGCGACTTCTTTGGATTCAGTAAAGTGAAAAAGCAAAAAAAAAAAAAAAAAAAAAAAAAAAAAAGAGAAAAAAAAGTGCCATAAATAAAAATCACTCCTTCATTGAATAAAATGCCAAGTGATTGTATGCCTTATTGTTATGGTACTTTCATAGTATTTCATCATGAGATGAAACAATGCGATGTCATTGGTAAAAGGCACGAACTTGGTCCTTATCCTGGAATGATGGGTTAGTGACATGTTAATCATGCTTTTCACGCAGGATTCACTATGCCCTGGGTCAGTTACCTCATGTCCCAATCTCTACGATCCCTTCTAGATCTCATCTCATCTCACTGTTCGTGTAATTGTAGCTCGTGTCCCGTGTAACATAGAATTTTCATCTCATTTCAATGATAATTACATGTGTTTGTTTTGTGGAATCAGTGCAGATTACATTTAACTCTTCTAGTGCCCATGGACACTTTACGTGTGGTTACACAAGGGCATTATAGGTTGAAACCTTCTTTGGGGAGGACCCACTTGTGTAATTTTTTGTAATCTTCACTTATGACATAGCTTACACACACCATTTCTTACATAGCATAATTTTTCATACTGTTCTTTCCCTACTATTATCCCTCTAAATTTCCACGTTCCTATGTACCATTACATAGCCTCTTTCTTCCATATGAGGTTTTATTGATAAAATCCACACCATAATCAATAAGTGTGCCTTTTGAATTACTGAAATTTCCCTAGAACCCTTTGATAATAGCCCAATGTCCTCAATTTACAACATTGATTTCAAAACAATCCTTAAAAATTTTGGTATTCTTGTGGTGCCCTATGTCCCTGGGGCCGTGATATCACATTCCCGATGTACCGTACGTGATATCGCATCTCCGCAACCTATAAATAGGTACCTACCACTTCCCCCCACCCCCCCCCCCCACCCCACAACATTTAGCATCTTTTTTTCCATTCAGACGAGGGAGTTTTTGAATTTTTTCTCTACAACTTGCGTCTAAGTGACCCTTTCTTTCCTCACGATATCTCGCTCGCTGGTACTCCAATTTTAATTTCATCTGAACCTATTTGAACCCAGAGTGTTCATCTTAGTCATGGGGGAGGGACATCTATCTAAAAGTGCCTAAATTTTTTGGAATTTATCATCACCCAAAGGACATCATTTAGGGTAATTAACTATAAGACTTAGAATAATTGTGCCTATAAATCATTTAATCCCTAGGTATACTGGGAAACTAAAATGGGAAACCACCTAAGTCATAGGACTCATTATTATATTTTTTTGAGAAATATCACATGTGGTAACATAAGATCATTAATTAAGGTAAGCCATAAGGTATAACTTAACTTCAAAAACAACCTTACTAACTCTTGACCCTGTGTAATTACAGATGGCCCCGAAGCGTGGAAATAGGAAGGTCCTTCTCAAGGTGGAAATAAACAAACTCAGAGAGGTGGAAGATAAGATCCTACTGGACAACATGCAGAATAGGAGAAACAATCATTCAACATCCATCAAGATGATCCTCCTACAACGCCTGAACCGGGACAACAACTCACATTGCCCCAAGATTGTGTTCAATCCATCCATGAGAAGTCCACATTCGTTGCAGTGATTGTGGAATTGAAATTTGAATCATTTGCAAAGTTCACTCCTGAAGCCATTAGGGATCACCTCAATGGGTATCCCTTATGGCCTATCCTCTCTACAAGCAATGCATGGTACCTAGGAGAGACGTACCAATTTTGGCACAATAGAGAGCAAGGCACCACTATCAATATTTGTGGTGTGATAGTTGACTTCTCCACATAGGCCATTTTGAAAGTGTTAAACCTTCCAAATACAACGCCTAAAGTTGCTCAAATATCTACTCCTTTAGACCCCAATGTGTGAAAGGATTGGTTGGAAAGGGCTTATGGTAGAGACAAAACATTTGGTGAGTTGACGACAGAAGAGAGGATTTACTTTAAAACTAAAACATATCACCTCTTCCCCACCAAGGGCTTGAAAAGAATATCAATGTATGTGGCTAGAAGATGTGTAGTGCTGATGGGAATAGTTAACGCTAACTTGCCTCATCTATATTTGACAAAGATCCTAAGGTGATTCGAGGAACGAAAGACAGGGAAGATGGTGCTACCTTTCCCTTGTCTTATTAGAAAACTTTGCTAATGTGCTAGTATTTGGGGGTACACTAATGATGTCCTCTAAAAAGCCCAAAATGCTTCATATGCTAAATTGCTAAAGACACCAGCTCCAAGGAAAAGCACTGGTGAAGAGCAGGGACCAGAACAAGAAGAAGAACAGATGGCTGGACCAATTGCAACTCAACTTGTAGGACCTAGCCAACCTCCAAGCACGGGTCCTAGCTAGCATAGGCGAGGATTAGCAGTCGTCACAAGACTACAGACCATCAATGAGCCATCTTAGGGCCATCGTTGAGATGGTCAGTTGGGGAAGTTGTGATGACGCAAACCTCTTCCGCATCATCGATGATGCCATTCAGCCCACTATTTCTTTGGATCACAGAAGAGGAGAAGTATCGATCCACACAGGAGGAGGGAAAAGTAGATGGTCACAATAGGTCTCAGGGAATGTAGCATCTTTCCAGGTGCAATTAGAAACTGGTGAAGGGGCCACTATGGTGGTCATGCAACACCAAAATGCTATGGGAGTTGTAGAAGTGGTCGCTAACCACATCAAAGAATCATTCAATGTGCCTATTGTGCCACCGGCAGATCTCATAAAATCACGGGATGCTCAAACCTTAGCCGAAACCTCAATGACTCCTGCAGAACATGAGGATGTGCTTGATCAATTACTCCAAATAGGGCAAGTAATGATGTTCTTGTTTGACATCCCTTAGGATGTTACAACAATTCTTTCAAACCTCATTTCCATGAATGGGAAGCTAGTCTTAACCAAAGTGAGGGCCGAGCATGTGGAAGCAGAAGTGCAAAGATTGCGAGAGTAGCTTGTAACCCTATAAGCAGCACAACAGGACCCTCTACAATTCGTTCCTGTAGACTAGCTGGATAATTTTAGAATTGAGCACCTAACCAAGCTAATCATGGAGAATAAAATGATGGCCGATGAAAAAATGAAGGCTATTTGGGATGCCTCTGTAGCACAAGTGCAAACTCATGCGCATCTTAAGGCACTCAAGGCCTTAGAAGAAGAAAACAAGTAGCTCGTTGTAGACAACCTTCAGTTGACCATTGCAAAAAAGCAAAAGAAAGTTCTCAAGGAACATTTCCATCAATTGCGAGAACAATTTATTTGGGTGAACTGAGACATAAGTCATTTAGCTAGAGAAAATCAAACCCTCTTGATGGAGGAGGTATGCGTCATTTGTCAATAGTTAGCTATTGAGATAAGCGCATGGAAAAATGAGGCTAAAAGACATGAAAAGTTGAAGGAGCACTTCCAAGATCAGGTGGGGATGTATAAAAAAATCCTTGAGAAGGAAATCCATATGGCCAAGGCCCAGATCAACACTATCAGTGCTCAACACACTGACTGGTGGGCCATATTGGACACATATGTCTTCACCCACCAAACGGAAGTTAAGAACTGGGACTTGCAGATTCAGGATCTAACAGAGTACATGGAGTTGGAAAATCTGAGGTATGCCAACCTTGCCATGTTAACAGTAGGGTGCCCAAGGATAAAGCTTGAGCAGTAGGTGGAAACCACCCACATCAAATATGAAGCACAATTTCTACAGCATAAGAAGCTGTTGAAAAAATTGGAAGTTGCAAATTCTGAACTTGAGGTGGTAAAATCCAGCTACTAGGGATAGAAAGATGTTGTAACAGACTTGGATCAATGGCCAGTAGACTTTCATGAGTACAAGGATAAAGCCAAAGCCTATGAGGAGGAACGATGGGTGTTTGCGGTTTGGTATTTCAAGGCCAACCAAATGTTTCTGCAACTACCCTGTCCGTGGGAAGTGCCGACTCCATCAAACGTTGGAACATTAGCATGGATGGCACAAGATCCTTGGACTAAAGAGTAGAAGCTCTAGGTCATACTTCAACGCCATCAAGCCTCAAAGCCTGGAGCACAAGAGAAAGGGAAAGTGCCAATGAAGGAACCACCACCATCAAGAACTACATGAGTTCCAAAATTTTTGTAGTTGTAGCACTTTTTTGGTATTGTGTGTTTATTTTATTTTCTTCCCACACTGCCGCATAATCCCATTTTTCCATCTAATAATCCCACTGCTAGTTCTATAAATAAGAGGCATCTCTCCTTTTTCTAGCATTAGTTCTTAGTTCATTAGCTAAACTCTTATAGTTTTATCATTCCAAAGTTAGAATATTTCCCAATGTATGCCTGCAGTGTGGTGATTGTAATTGTATGGCATCCTCATTCAAGTGTGACGTATTTGGACATGCACATGACCGACAATAAAGATCGAGATTACTTCATCATTGCAACATTCACTTAGATTAATCATTTAATTAATTATTATTTACTACTTTCCTAGTTAATCTCTCTCACCCTTAAACTCCTGTTAAAGTGTAGAATGAGTATGACTTGATTACGAGCATTTAAGTGTGACTACTTGGTAGCCTAGTAGCATACATAGGATCTGCACTTGATAATCCCAGTGGTAGTCATACACGAAGTCCAAGATGTGTACAGATGATCAAGGAATGGATGGTCATTGCACTTAGGCTAGTTAGACTTTCTCTTATCCTTTTTCTCTTAGCTTAGATAATATTATCTTCCCTTGCCTTAAGGAGTAGCGTTAGATTAGAAACCACATCATACACCTCACTCTGGACTAAACCATACATGACAAAGATAATACTAGTCTAGGTGGGAAGACAATGAACTACGACATAAGGCTAACTGTCTAGATGCCACAACTAGTCCATCTGCGGAGTTTGACAGGATCACGCGTGTAACGCTCGTATTCATATGGTTGAGTGTAGGGGTACCTCGCCACTCATCACTTGATAAGGATGGAAACAATTGTAAGCAATGTAATTAACCTTCTAATGAAGAGGCACCTTATTATGAGGGGTTATGATTATTTATGTATCCCTTGGGAAAGGGTTTGACCTATGTCATTTAAGGTCAGGATTAGAAGCTATGTTGGGCATAGAGTTGCAGAGCCTGGAGAGGCATGTAATAGAAGCCAGGTGAAGCAGGACAAAAAGGGACTGATCACCCCTTTCACAGGATAGCCTAACCGTGGTGGCAGTGCCAGATTGCCTCTAAGGCTTAAGTGGCATAGGAAGACAACCCAAAAGGGCATTACAGTACTCTTGTCCATTAATATAAATTTTCCATTTTCCTTGCTTAACTTAAATATTAACTAAGTACATAGAATATAAATTACATTATAAGTAAATTTAATCTAAGTCAAAGCATTGTAATGAATAAGACAATTATTTATTTGTCAGTTAATACATTATTTAAGTATTTATAATGTTTTCGGTATAATATCTAAGAAAATGATAAATGTAATAAATTAAGCGTTCATATTTTTATGATGTATAGGAATGGGATGTCACACTTTTAGAATGGCTACTTTGCATAATATAACTCAGATCAAGATGCTTTTTTCAACTAGTAAAGAATCATAAATAGATCCACTAGATCAAGAAGAAAACCAACAAAAAGAAAAATTGCTTAAGGATTTATTGAATAAAGTCAAGAAGCTTTAGCTAAAGTGAAGATTAAAGAAGATAAATCACAAAGAAAAACTAACTTCTTCTACATCTCCAAATAGTATCCTGAACCTACTACTAAGCAAAAGGCTTTTGAATCAAAAGAAGAAGAAAAGATAAATCAAAAAGACAATAAAGAGGATGAAAACTCTCAAGGAAGTTCATTAAATACTTAGTGGTATAGGAGAAAGAACTTTTATGATGAAAAAAAATATGACTTAATAGAGAATCTTAAATTCATAAAAGCTAATATAAGTGTGTTTCAATTAATGTAAATGGGTATTGAGCAAAAGACAATCTTGGAAATGATCAATGAAAAGAAGAAAGTAGGGGAATCTAAGAAAAATGTCATCTATAATGAGGATAAGGTTAAGCCAAAATACCCATGTATACCTAATAAAGAAGCTCCTTCTTTTCTCATAACAATCAAGTTAAATGGAAGATATTTACATAATTGTTTCATCAATTTAGAAGCTACTTTAGCTCTTATGTTGTTACTGATCTGCAAATAGTTAGGTCTCACACCAAAATAGTTAAATAAAAAGATTGTTCAAACAAATAAAAGTAGAGTCAAAATTATGGGGCAGTTGGAAAATATCTTACTCCAAATAGCTTTTGGACCCCACGTTAAAAGCAAAATAATGGTCCAAATAGCATATATTCTGGTTTCATATAGTCTTCTTTTGAGCCAAAGTTGGAGCAAAAAGTTTTTAGGATACATAGCAACTCATTATTCATACATGTGATTACCATGGAAAGGAGAACCAAACCAAATTCATATATATAGTAAACCCCTTATGCTAAAAAATGTTACATCTGATGGCAAGGGCAAGGTAATTGATACTAAAGATATCTCAATTAGAGTTTGTTCTATAAGAGAAATTCTTGTTTTCAAGAAAGCAAAATGAGTTAAACATAAAGAATGGGAATTATATTTTGATGGATCATGTAACTCTAAAGAATCTAGAGTTGGCATTATTTTGGTTGATAAAAATTCTTAGAAAATTTTCAAGGAGATTGATTTATTATTTTCTTGCACTAATAATAGGACAAAATACAAAGCTTTGTGCACAGAAATTAAGAAAACTTTGGAAGAAGGTGCAAAAAGAATAATTATCAAAGGTGATTCCAGTCTTATTTGTGAATATATTAAGGAACATTGGGCAATCAAAAGTTCATTTTTAAGACCTTATAAGAAATTTCTATGTACTTTCATGGAAAAGTTCAAAGAATGCAAGGTTATCCACATTTTAAGAAACAAAAATCAAATAGCTGATGAATTGGTTGTGGTAACCTTTACTCTAGATCCTTCAAAAGTTGTCAAATATAAAAAAGTTGTTATAGAAGTTGAGCATAAACCATCCATCTTTGATAATATAGAACATTTTCAATTTTTTGAAGATGATCAACAAATCCTTATATTTTTGAAAAATAGAGATGAATTTAAAGACAAATTTTTATTGGTAGATGAAGCCTCGACTCAACTCAAGTCTAATTTCATTCCAAAAGAAATCCTTAATTATGAATAGGAGTTTCATGAAAAATTGATTAAAGGATCTAAAGTCTAAAATTCCAAAGATCAAGCTTATGAAGGAAATTACAAAAATTTTGAATATAACCAAGAGGAGTAACCTCATTTTAAAACAAGAGCTACTATCATTACTCAAGAAGAACTTGGATAATTTTCTTAGTCATATGGTGATCTCAGAATCTTAAAACTTGACATAATTACTCATAAAATTCCTTTGATGCAAGACAATAAAGTGGTGTGACAAAACTAGAGGAAATTTAACCCAATGTTTGAACCTGTTATGCAAGTGGAAATCAAAAAATTATTACATGCCAACATTATTTATCTCGTATGATATTCTGTTTGGGTAACTAGTCTTCTTCCTATAAGAAAGAAAAATGGAGATATCATATTGTGTATTGATTTTAGGAATCTAAATGAGACATCAAAGAATGATAGGTATCCACTTCCAAGGATCGATGAAATGCTAATCAAAGTTTCTAGAAGTCAAGTGTATTCATTTTTAGATGGATTTTTAGGATACAATCAAATCATGGTTCATAAAGATGATGGCTAGAAAATAACCTTCACCACAAAGTGAGAAACTTTTTCATACAAATGAATACCATTTGGTCTTTCTAATGTTAGGGCAACTTTTAAGCAAGAAACGAATACTGCATTTAGAGGACATATCGGAAAATTTGTGGTTGACTATACTAATGGCATTATTATTTATTCATCAAGGAAAGAAGATCAGATAGGCCACCTTCAAAGTATCTTTAATAGATGCTGAAAATTTGGTATGTCTTTGAATCCAAAGAAAAGTAGCCATGTCATATGTTAGAGAGGTATAGCTGGTGATCATTCAAGAATCCAAGCTATACAAAATATAGAACATCCAACCAATACAAAGTCACTTAGGTATTTCTTTGAAAAAACTAAAGTTTCTAAAAATATTTATTTTAGGATTTACTAAGATCACCAAACCCTTAATGATTATGCTCAAGAAACACGCTTAGGTAAGGAAGACACTAGAATCAAAGAAAGCATTAACAGAAATTTAAAAAGCTATTCAAGAAGCTCCATATTTAGCCAAAACTAAATTAAAAGAAGACTTTTGGTCATATGCCTTTACGTTTAGCAATTCAATTGCTACAATTTTAACTCAGAACCTGGATGGTCAAGATGAGCCAATTGAATTCTTCGGTTATCAGCTCAAAAGTTATAAATTTAACTATTCTGATATAGAAAAATAAGTATACATTATTATCAAAACATTGTTACATTTTAAATATTATTTAGAGAGCACTTTCGTCCACATTATGCTAATAAAGCCTATTGATAAATAATAGAAACTAGCTTATTAAGCTTCAATGATTTAGATTTTCCTTAGAGATTTGCAAAACAATTGAAGAAATGAGATTAGCCAAACTAATAGTTTAAGAAGCTTAAGTTTCTACAATAGATTCTCATTATGGAAATTGGTATGATGAAATTTTAGAGTTCTTTGTATCAAAAAAGGTCCTAAATAACTTAACTAAGAACAAAAGAAGAGCTTTTCTTAAAAAAAACACATAAGTTCCTAGTAAAAGATTAGATTTTATATAGAAAGGATTTTAGATGAGTTTTATTAGAGTGTGTTCAAAATGATCAAATTGAGCCTATATTAGACCAATTTCAAGATCATGCAAACTTGTTTTATAATTCCTCTAAATTTACTATGCAACATATATTGCGTTATGGATTTTATTGGCCTAACATGTATTAGGATACTGGCTCAAAGATTCAACACTGTTACAAATGTTAAATTCATAAACCAAAAATCAAGAAAGCTAGAGCTCCTCTAAAACCAATGATCATAGAACGACCATTCCAACAATGGGGTTGAGATTTTATCAACACAATTACTCCTTCAAAAGCTGGGCATAAATTTATTCTTATAGCCATAGATTATTTTACCAAGTGGTCTAAAACTAAAGCTCTAAGAAACAATTCAATGCCTAATGTAATTAATTTCTTAGAAGACCAAATTCTAAATCACTTCAGTATGCCTATAGTATTAGTTTTAGATAATGCCCATGCTTTTCAACTAGAAGAATTCATAAAATGAGTATCTAAAAGATCTATTTTCCTATTTATTTGCTCAAATTATTACCCTCAAGGAAATGGATTGGCAGAATCTACTAATAATAATTATCTATAACA
Organism: Gnetum montanum; assembly: GCA_015680685.1. Taxonomy (NCBI): domain Eukaryota; kingdom Viridiplantae; phylum Streptophyta; class Gnetopsida; order Gnetales; family Gnetaceae; genus Gnetum; species Gnetum montanum. Next base: position 562,935 of record MNCI01023425.1, on the reverse strand, counting down.
AGAGATAGATGGAAGGAAGTTCTGGAAATTGGACTAATTATCTTCAATTTGGGTTACGAATAGACTAAATATCAAGATAAAAAAATGTATTGGAATGTCAGCTTCTAATTTGGTTTATGATGTCGTTACAATGGTTATGAATAAAATCATAAGCTCAACTTCAAATTTTATGCAGAAGTACAGCCAGAAGATAGATAAAAATAGGAGTTTTATGGCTTTACTTATTAAAAGAGAGGTAAGTAAGAGATAATTTATTAAAAAATGCTTTCTAACTTAAAAGATGGTTTGATAAGAGAGCCATAAAAGAGCTTTCAAAATTGGTGACATTGTATTATTGTGGAATATAAAAAAGCTAAATAAATTTTCAGCTAAATGAGTAAGACCTTTTTTATTAAAAGACAAGTGTTAGGAGACGCGTGTGAGCTCTCATGAGCTTTCAAGGAACTGAACTAAAATTCCCTTTCAATGATCTCCACCTTTAGCACTACTTTGGGCAACTGCCCACCACGTAACAAAGCTTGGAAACAGGCGATGATGTAAATATGTACATAGTGCTAGTTTGGTGGAAAATAAATAAGCTACAATGGAAACTATAGTGAGTACGCAAATTAGTTACCTGAGTAGTGGGAAAATTCCGAAATTTGGAGATTTTATAAAAAGCTCAGTTAATCATTATCAACAGAGAGCTTCAACTGTAGATCCCAAGTTTAGCGATTTTTGAGAATAACGATAAAAAAGTCTTTTATTTCATACGTGTCTGGCTGCTGTCCAGAACATGTACTGAGAGCTTTTTGTAGAGCTTCAACTTGTGGGACTACATACGATAGTCCTTTTCTGGCTGTCTGATGAATTTAGTTTTCTAACCGGTGGCTGCTCCATTCGTTCTGACTTATGTGACGAGTACTTATGGGGAACAGCCTAACTGCACTGACTCCTGGAAAGAAACCTTCATTTCCCAAGAAACAGAAGAGTTGGGCCTTGGAGAGGATCGTAAGTTAGAGGCAGAAAATTAGCTTGAAAATGAAAAGGAGATGACTTCTCATGACAGTGCTGCAGAAAGCAGCATGAAGGCTGAAGCACCATCCAAACAAGAAGAAGGCCTGGGTTACAAAGAAGATTGAGTATGATAAAGTTCACGGTAAAGATCCCCAAGAGGGTCACTCTGACCATTCTCTTCCCTTCAGCTGATTAGTGTTTCGCTTGTACATATTTTGTTTTTATTTTTTTATTTTTGGTATTTTAGGAATTGAGTTTTCATACTACCTAACCTCAAGTTCAATGAGAATTTTCCAAAAAAAAGATATATGGTTCTCAGATGTAAAAAGGTTCAATAAAAGCTCAGTTACGGTTCTGCACAAGATTAGAATGTCATTTGAGGAAAGTATTTTCAATAGCATAATAATCTTTAGAAATTTTAACGAAGGAAAGAAATATTGACACATTCTAGCCATTTTAAGGATAAGGTTTTATGTAATTATGTCACTGAAGAATATCTTCAAACGCTGTAAATGATATTTTGAGCTCAGCACATGCCTATGCCATCCTGTCAGAAATAATGTAAATCCAACCTTAAAAACTAGTAAAATTCTTAGGAAACTTCTTGGGAAATGCTTTCCACAGCAAAAGTTCCAGGCTTACATTCCCAAGTCAATATCAATTTTTACAAAAGCATAATAAAGGAATTGAAAAATATTTAGGAAGAATCATTCCCAAGCACATAAAAGTGGCATGGATAAAAAAATTGAATAGTTTGTTGTCTAAAGGCCTGTTAAAGAAAGCAGTGAATATGTTGTACTGGCATCACTAGGACATAAACAATTTTCCAAGGTTGTGCTCATATTTGTTGTAGGCCTGAGACTGAGTAGCCTGCGATGTTGGCAAATCCGATTACCAGAGATCTGCCCGCCAATTTAAGCTCCCAAAGATGACCCAGAAACAGCATGGATATCATGGCTCTAGAGTACATTAGCAGGCCTATCACTGCAACAGGTCCTGATATTTTACAAAGTAATTCTGTCTCCTCTATCATCTCCTTGGACGTTGGGCACTAGCATGATGACGATCATGATGATTTTTGGACCAGATACTCCAGATATTGATGTTCTGGGAAAGGGGATTGAGTTTGCCTAATTTGCAACAGGATGCTTCTGGGATGTTGAATTAACGTTTTGGAGGATGCATGGAGTGACTACTACAGAGATATACAGATAAATCCCTGGAATACATGTCAGAAATCCACCACCACCTCCAATTACAGAAGCCAACCTAGGCTGGTAGCAGGACTTAGTAATATGGGAAATTTCTGTTTCGCCAACTTCATTCTGCAGATCCCCTTCGCCATGGATGAGTTCTGCAACCAGATATTGGAGTGTCCTAGATCAAGACCGGAGGCACTGCTGACGCAGGTGATGGCAGACCTATTTCTGAAAATGGACGAGACGTACAGCGCAATGCTGAGGTTTCGCATGAGGATCTGGACACGGACTACATGCCACGCAAATCGTTCCAGGATTCAGTTTCTGCCTCTACTGGACAAGTTGGAGAAAGAGGGTGACCGCCATGGACACCGCGTGAATGAGTTGTTCCAGGGCTCTTGCTCCATGCGCTACACCACTGGCTGTCAGGAATGTGGACATGAGAGCCATAACATGTGAAGGGCAACAGATTTTACGTCGTGTTCTTGCACCAGCCGCAGCTAGATGTTGGAATTGGCAAAGCTAGATTTCAACGTGATTCAGGCCCTCTGTAACGAAGAACTCCAAGATTTATGCAGCTGGCGGGAGGAGTCGTACTTAGCAGAATTAATGATTGTCAGAGATAGACACATGCAATGCTACTTGGCCATGGCGATGGCCATGTTTGAGCTAGAATATACAGAGGTGAGGACTGTGCTGGCCTTGGCATCCATAGCTCTGTTCGTGTTGAATGGCCTCTACAACAACACCACATCCACCTGCCTTACACGGCCTCAACTCAGAGTTGTAATGCGCCGTTCAGAGACTAGGATTCATGGAAGCATAATTATGCAGCTCTGCCAAACAAGGTCAGCATTTGTTTATAATTCGTCATGGAAACGTAGCCGATATTCTGCAGGTACGGCTGTAAACAGAAATACAGCACCCACTTGTATATGCGCACAATGTGACTACACGTGGTAGAATCATTTGAGAAAAAAGCCAAGTGTGAAGACGCAGCTAAGCATTGCAATGGAGCCCAAATACCCGACGTGAATGAGTATTTGAGAAATGCATGCCAGAGAGCTCTGGGTATTGGTCCCTTTTCGCCATGACAAAGCTACTTCTATGCAAATCCGACAGCCATAACACAAAAGATAACTTACCTGCTGGAATTTCAATGCTCAAAAAAACCTGTGCTGTAACTGTTTGCATTCTTAAGTGTTAGAATACGGTGGTGTGACCTGAATTCTATTTTTGATTTGATTCTATCTTTGTTGTTTTTGCAATTAAATTCATCTATCTATTAAATTAAATTCTGCAGGATATTTTGAAGAAGAAAACTACCACTATGTTATGATTGAAATTGTAGCGGTTGTGTATGATGAAAAATCTAACTAGCAAGCTGCACCTAAAATAGCAATTGTACTGCATCTATTGAAGATCACTTAACTATTTTTAAAGAAATTATCTCTAATCTAGAGAATAGGGAGGTTAGGTATGATGAAGAAGATTTAAGGTTGATCCTATTGTGTTTGTTGCGTTCTTCATATATAACTTTTAGAGATACTATACTATATAGTCATGATTCTCTCACTCTAGATGAAGTTTATGATGCTTTGTTCTTTAAGGAGAAAATGAAACAGCTTGTGGTTGGATTACAGACTCAGGTAAAGGGCCTTGTAATTAGAGGGAGGTCACAAGAAAGGAATTCTAGTGATGTTGAGAAGAGTAGATCAAAATCTAAACACAAAGACACAACATGTAATTACTATAAGAAGAAGGGACACATCAAATTTAAATGCTACAAGTTATAGAATAAGAATAAGAAAGCTAGTGCTAATTAGAAGGGAAAACAACTATAAAATTCTAGTGAAGCTAGTGTTGTTGAAGATGCATACAATGATGGGAAACTCCTAGTTATTTCTAATAGTTGCTCCAAACCTTATGAGGATTAGATTTTTTATTTATCTTGCATATTTCATATGTGTCCTAATCAGGACTAGTTCTCAACATATGAAACAATGTCTAAGGATGCGATGACAATTGAAAATAATGCCTCTTGTAAGATAGCTAGTATTGAAACAATTAGAATTAAAATGTTTGATGGCATTGTCAGGACACTTGTTGATGTGAGACATGTCCCAAATATGAAGTATAATCTTATTTCTTTGAGTACCCTTGATTCAAATGGGTACAAGTACGCTAGTGAAGGTGGAGTCTTGAGGGTTAGCAAAGGTTCTCTTGTTGTGATGAAAGGGTAGAAAAGGTCTACCAAGATATATGTCTTATAGGGTTCTATGATTATAGGTGATGCAGCTTTCGCTAATCCTTTCTTATCAAATGGTGATATTCCTAAACTATGGAATATGCGTCTTGGGCATATGAGTGAGAATGGAATGGCTGAATTGAGAAAAAGAGGACTTTTTGATGGACAGAGCATTAGTAAATTGGAGTTATGTGAGCATTGCATTATTGGAAAGTAGAAGAGAGTTAGTTTTAGCAAAGGCATTCACAACACAAATGGGACACTTGACTATACACATTTTGATCTCTAAGGACTATCTAGGATGCTTTCTAAAGGTGGTGCTAGCTATATGTTAACTATCATTAATGAATTTTTCAATAAAGTTTGGGTGTTCTTCTTAAAGAAAAATAGTGATGTGTTTGCTACATTCAAGCAATGGAAGACTATGATTGAGAAGTAGATAATGAAGTAGATAAATCATCTTTGCACTAATAATGACTTAGAGTTTTGTTTTGATGAGTTCGAGGCTTTCTGAAAGATAGAAGAAATTCTAAGACACCTAATAGTTCCTAGTACTCCATAGAAAAATGGTGTTGTAGAGTGAATGAACATGACTTTGATAAAGAAAGCACATTATATGCTCTTCAAATCTAGTTTACATAAGTCATTTTGGGCCAAAGCTGCTACTATAGCTTGTTTTCTTGTTAACTACTCTCCCTCAATTGCTATTGAAAAAAAGACTCTAGAAGAGGTATGGTCTGGTATTCCTATACATTATTTAGATTTGAAGATATTTGGATGTCTTGCATATGCTCATGTTGATAATGAAAAGGTGGAACCTAGATCTAGAAAGTGTATCTTTCTTGGTTATCAGTATGGTATTAAAGGATATAAGCTATGGTGTCAAGAAACCAGTAAAGTCATAATTAGTAGAAATGCCATTTTTAATGAAACTGCTATGCTTCACAGCTTTCCTTATAGAGATTCTTATGATTTAAATCAATAGAACTCAATCACACAAGTGGAATTTGAGATTGGGTTAGGATGTACATGAAAGTCTACATCTCTCCTTAGCTCAGAAATGTAGGGTGGTACTATTTCATCATCACCACCACCATAGTATTCTATTGCTAAAGACAAACCTAGAAGAGATATTAGACCTCCATAGAGATATGCTAAAGCTAACTTGGTAGCTTATGCTCTAAATGTAGCTAAAGGTATTGCTTCCAGTGAAGAACCTTCCATCTATTTAGACATTGTCAATTGTGATAACTCTAGGAAATGGATGATTGCCATGTAGGAGGAGATAGAATCACTTCATAAGAATGGCACATGGGACTTGGTGAAATTACCTAAGGATAACAAAGTTGTTCATTACAAATGGCTATTCAAAAGGAAGGAAGGCACACTAGGAGTTGAAAAAGCAAGGTATAAGGTGAGGCTAGATTCAAAAGGTTACAGTTAGGTTCCAAGTGTTGACTTCATAGATGTGTTTTCTCTAGTTGTAAAGAATAGTTCAATTCAAGTTTTGCTTGATATTGTGGCCATGCATGATTTTGAGCTTGAATAGTTGGATGTGAAGATATCTTTCCTACATGAAGAACTTGAGGAGAATATCTACATGACATAGCCAAATGACTTTATAGTTTTAGAAAAAGAAGACTATGTGTGCTTACTGAAAATATCTCTTTATGGCCTCAAACAATCACCCAGACAATGGTATAAGAGATTTCACTTGTTTATGATCACTCATGATTTCAAAAGAAGCAAATATGATAGTTGGGTTTATTTCAAGAAGATTAATGATGGGTCACTTGTATACCTACTCTTATATGTTGATGACATGTTGATAGCAGCCACGGATAAAGGGAAGATAGGAAAGGTTAAGGTCCAACTTAGTAAGAAATTTGAGATGAAAAACTTGGGGGTAGCAAAGAAGATACTTGGCATGGATATTTTGAGAGATAGAAAGGTAGGTTAATTGTACCTAAGTTAGAAAGGATACATTAAGAAATTTCTTCACAGAATCAATATGCAAAATTCCAAACCTATTAGTACTCCATTAGCTACACATTTCAGACATTCATTTGCTCTATCTTCACAATGAAATGATGAGGTTGATTATATGTCATGGGTTCCATACTCTATTGTAGTGGTTCCCTATTATCTACTATGATTTGTAGTCATCCAAATTTATCACATGTAGTTATTGTAGTTAGTAGATACATGGCTAATTCGAGTAAAGAGCATTGGAAAGTAGTACAGTGGATTTTCAGATACTTACATGGCTCTACTAATGTTTGTTTACATTTTGAAAGGACTAGAGATGAGGTCATTAGCTATGTTGATTTTGATTTTTCTGAAGATCTTGATAAGAGAAAATCACTTACATGGTATGTTTTCACCATTGGCGGTTGTGCTATTAGGTGGAAACCTACCCTACAAACTACAATTCCATTGTTTACTATTAAGGCTGAGTATATGGCTATTACTAAGGCTTTTAAAGAAGCCATTTGGTTGAAGGGACTATTTGGTGAACTTAGTGAAGATTTGTAAATTACCACAGTTTATTTTGATAGTCAAAGTGCTATTTTCCTCACAAAAGATTAGATGTTTGATGAAAAGATAAAGTACATTAATTTGTAATATTCTTTTGTGCATGATATCATTGCTCATGATGATATTGTTGTGAGTAAAGTTAGCATACATGATAACCCTTCTCATATGATGATCATGTCACTTGTTGCTAAGTTTGAGCATTGCTTGGATTTGGTTGATGTTTCTTGTTGAGTTTTACCCTTTAGGAGATTTTTGTGGAAGAGGTGAAGACCTTTTGTGGAACATTGAAAATTTATTTCTTATAAGGGAATTCACATTAAGGTGGAAATTTTTAAAATACATTGTGGTGATCAAATTCTATTTTTGATCAGATTGGATCTTTGTTATCCCTGGAAGCTGAAGTGTCGTAAGGCAACCATTCCCAACTATCCGTTGGCTCACCATTGGATGACCCATATGCATCCATGTTATTTTCTCTCCCTTTTATGTATTTTTCCTTTGCACTTAATCTTTGATTTAATGAATTAACTCTCTACTTCTACCCATGGTTTTCATCCCAATTTAGGGTTTCCATGTAAATTTTGTGTGTGTTCTTTTTTTATTTCTATTACCTATCATGTTTTTTATTTTTTCAACATCTACAAGCCCTAGATTGATAACAACATTAATTAGAGTTTCAATGTTAAAAGTAGCATGAAAGGTGCAATAGAGGTTGTGCCAATAGTAACATGTATGATCAACAAGAGGCCCAATTTAGGAATGGAGGAAGTAGTTTAGCATGTTAAAGATTTGGCTAATGGACACAGCCATTGTGTCATGTGTCTTTATCTACAAATAGATGGAGATGAATATGTCAATAGTAATGGCCAATAATGGCATAGAAAGAAAGTGGCATGGGCTTTGACCAGGGTTTTCTAGTTTCTTTATAAGAGAACTGACATAGATAAGGTCAATCGAGTTACAACTCTATTGATTAAAGAGAATGAAAAATAAAAGCTTATAGAAAATTCCCAAACTCCAAAGAAGCTAATAGATTTTAATGAAATTATTTATAGAGAAAAAGAATAAAAGCTTGGTTTAGTAAATCAAATCATGAGAAAACATGCTATTAGTGGAAGTTAGTTTTATGTTTATCAATGAATAAGATTTAAACTAAATTTTGTAACTCAAGATTTTTTTTTGAAAAATATAGTTATCATTTAGAAAGCTCAAAATAAAAAGATTCATAGGATAGTTACTTAATGTCCTATATGAACAAGGAACTTGGTAATAATGGCTTTTAATTTCCATGATGTTTGTAACTAAATTTTAAATTTCCATGATGGCTATAATTACCAAGAAGGTACTATAAAAAGGGACTTCAAGGAAGGAAAAAAAGAGAGGAAGGAAATATTGGAGAATTACTTGTAGAATGGCATTTTAATTTCAAGAATAATTTAGATGTTTTATTGTCATGTGAGTTTATTTTTCCTCTTATCATGTCTTAGTTTTCTTAGCTAATGATCTATATTATACTATACTTGGAATTTCAATCTAGGAATTATTATATTACTCTAATAGTACTAGTATTTGCAATTCTTGACATCTATCAACTAACAACAACTTGAGTTATCATTCTAAAGCATTCTGAGTAGTTTAATAATAGCATCTCTTATGAAATTTCTTATTTGAGTCTAGAGGGTCTTCATAATGTTTGACATTTTGGGTTGACTTAAAATAGCTTTCTTTTCAAAGTGTTTTCTTATTTTCATTTTATCTTGCTTAAATGTTGAAGATTTCACACAAATTTTCTTTTTTCTCTTTTCTTAAATCTATTGAATCAAGCTCTATTTCTATTTTTCATGTGAAATTTTATCCCTAAGAAAAGCTAGAAATGGATTTTTGTAGAAACATGCTTAAACATTTTAGTGCAAGTTGTTTTTTTCAAGTAATGTACAACTAAGACTATATAGACTAAGTAGCTTTGACATAATAGGATCTTTTTATTACTTCATAGTTTAAGGCAAAGTTAGCTAAATTTTTTTGTAATAGCCTCTTAAATTTTAAACCACTATATGAGTTATTTTAATATTTTCAACAGTAAACACCCATTAGTTTGCTCTATTACTATTAAGTTTATTTAGAGGTACCCTAGTTTTAGTGTTGCCAAAAAACAGCAAGCACTAAAATTTGAGTTTAAAAGTATCCTTTGTCTAGGAAATTTTAGTTGCCTAGCTAGGGACAACAACGTTGGTGAAAAGGATGGAAGTCCTAAGTGGTTTCCAATAGGAACTAAACCTTTATTATTACTATGTTTACACTGATATAACCATTACAAATACCCTTTAACACTTCAAGGGAATGGGATGAGTTGTATTATGTTATTCTTTTCTATTCCACATTGTGTGTAAATGTAAAAATATTTCTTTTCCCCTTTTTAGTAATGCAAGAGTATCTTAAAATATTTTATACACTTTTGAGAAATATACATTAGAAATAAGATAGCCTGTTTATCCTTATTTTGAGTTAATATAGTCCCAATAATTCTTGAAGGCCTCAGAGCTAACTAACTACCCACCATGATAAGAAGGATAGTATACAAAATACTATGCTAATTATTGAAAGATTAAATCTTTTTTATGGAAAAAATCACTCCAAACGTAAGGTCTAAAGTTCCAAAAACTCATGTTCCCTACATGCAAATGCAATTTTATACAAATGCAACTACTCTATGAGAATAGAAAGAGAAATACTAAAATATCTTAGAAGTGAAACATTTATGAATGCTAGCTTTTTTAGTATTTTTTTGATTATTCTCAAACTAAAATTTTGTACAAACTCTAGGATCTTCATTTTCAACTGAATGTAACTTTCTTGAGCCTTCTTTTAGTTCCCTTACTAGCACTTCACTAGAGACCTTCTCTTCTATTGGTTCTTCATCTTGTTCTATGAAGTATGATGGGGAAATAAGTCCTCCTTTTGCTTTGACTTGCTTTGAACTAGTACCAAGCATCTTATGAATAGAACTTGATTATTTATCATCAATATCAATAAAATTGAGATCTTAGTTACCTAAATTAGATGTGTTTCTATGTTGATGTTGGCTTCCTAAAGGTAGAACACTTTGACATCTTTTGTAATCATTCCATCTTGAACCAAGAATGATAGGAAGGAAAATTCTTACATTAACTATAATGATCAAAAATGTTGGTAGCTAGAATCACCAAGGGGTTGACAGACACACAGCTTTAACCTTGCCTTTGTGAGAGGGTCTTGCCAGAACGAGAGGTAGAGCACCTTGGATAGTCTTCTCAATCGAATAGGGACTTTGCCATTGGTAGCTGGGATGATGGATGTAAATGGGGGGTGGAATCATTAGTTGAAATGCTAATGTGAATCATGCGAAATGGTGCTATGTGTTCTAGTAGTGTTTCATTATGAGTATAGATCATAGCCATGAAACAGGGGTGAGTGTAGTCAAGGGTTTTGGCCAAAACGAGGGTGCCAAGAGATGGAGACTACCACCCGAGCATAGTACAATGTCACAATGCATGAAAAAATGCAAAAATATGCAAGAAAAATGCTAGAAAATTCAAGAAATGTAAGAGAGATATGAAACATTGCCCCAAATGGGAGTGTAGTTAACTTTAGAAAGGGTTCAAAAGGTACATGGTGTACAACAGATGCAATGGGGGAGCATAGTCATAGTCTCAGTAGTATTAGGTCGTGAACTCTAGTGCTCATTGTGGTGTACCATGGATGTTTTGCAGGGCTACAATGGGGTTATTATGGATCATGGTGTGCAATTCTACCTGTTTGCCAATGCATCTGGGTTGTGTTCCCCCAAGGAGCTAACTGTTGTATGCCAATGCCAAAAAAATGTCGAATGTAAATGCCAATTTCCAATCCCTAAAACATTAGGGGTCTAGGGTATTTATAAGGCTAGGGTTAGTCTAGAGCATAGATCGGGCACCACGTGGTAGATCGGTAGGTGGGACTATGCTCTGGGATAGTTGGGACTACGCTCACCCCAACTACTCTCTATGGTATTGCAAATAGTGTTGAGTAATGTCATTGCTCTAATGGAGCTTGCAAAGGTAAGAGACTATGACTATGTTGCCTAGCTGCATAGAGAAGAACACAATGTACCTAAAAAGATGCTAAACAATATCAAAAAATGTAACTTTTGGAGACTACACTTCAGGACTCTGCTATATAGCGTAGTTACAATTTTGGAGGAGAAGGGGATGCAAAAGTGAAAAATGCTACTGTTGGAGATGTGCTAGAGCTGATGTGAATGCCAGTGCAATGCTTTGAGGACCTTTGGAGGCTATTCTCACCATCCATGCTAACTACACTTTGGACTAGGTGAGAGTGTAGTCCTAGACTTAGGTAAAACTCTAGTCAAAATTGGCAAAAATTAGCAAAATTTGGCTAAGAGTTGACTATGCTCAAGGGGAGGCTAACTATGCTCTTGAGTGTAGTAAGCATAGGCTTAACATTTGGATAAAATGCTACAAAATTTGGCTCCTAGACAAACTACACTGACTATGCTCTAGAGCATAGTTAGGAGGTGTAGTCCAACAGTTAGAAAATTCTACAAAATCTAGTGTCCAATGCTGACTACATTGACTATGCTCTAGAGCATAGTCCTAGCAATGAGAGCATAGTCTAGACACTTAGAAAAATTTGGGCAAAGTGCCATCGTTTTGAAAATTAGCCAAATTTGTAGTGGAAAAGCTAGGCTTGAATTTTTTGTGGTATTTCATTGGTCCCTGTTTGTTGAAATCTAGAGGAGTGGCCTAAGAGACATCGAAAAAAAAATGCAAAACATCACAGTAGCCATGGAACCAACATCACTCATTGGTACTTGATCAATTATCATTCCATCCTCAAGAGTGTTGTGGATAAGGGTATGCTAAGGGCAAATGGTGTAAGCAATGCTACGAAGATGGAATGCAAACAAAGTATCATGATGCAAGGTGCAAAGTCAACACAACTAATGATGACCATGCCACGAGGGTAGCTTACCCCTGAAATGTTGACCTCTCATTAGAGTACTCCTGAGATAGTCAGTGTGGAGATTCAAGGCTAGGTTTGTTGCAAAGCTACAACATTATCAATTTGCTTAGGGATGTGCTTTTCATCCTTCTCTTTTTCTTTCTTGTTTTTCATTTGTCTTATTGATGAGCCAGGAAAAATTTGGTGTTGGATACCTTTAAAAATTTATTTTTCTTTATTTTGTTGGAGAGATTGTCATCTCATCTGTGACTAACCTGCGAATCGTATCTCGTGGAAGAATTGTTAAAAGTTAAAGAAATCATCAAGATAATAAATAATTAGAATTGAATCTAATTAAATTCCACACTTATGCCTATCACTGATAAGTATAATCATAAATTTTCATCCCAACTTCTAACATTAAGTTCAAGAATGAAAATTAATAATTAAATCACATCGAAATTACAAATAGTAATTGAAGATCAGAAGGGAGACTTGCCTAAATTACAATTTTCCCTTGTTGGTTTCAAAATGTAACAATTTTGATTGTTAGATGATGGACTCCAAGAATTGCTACAAAGCTCAATAGATATTCAACAATAACCACAAGAACAATTAATTTTAATATGTTGTGGAATTCATTGGTATCAACTCCTTCTCTTCCATTTTCTAAATAATTTTTTAAATGTGTATGCATAATGGAAGCACCCTTAATACAAATTTGAAGTAATATTTATACTACAACAAGGTTAAAAATAATTATTTTAATAATATATGGGTATTGTAAAACCCAATTTTGATCCACTATAATTGGTACCATTGCTAAGTTTGGATTTTTTATTGTTTTATATTAATACAGATTCTCATAAAAGTGGCAAAAGAGGCATTTGTGATGCTCCACTCCATGCATTCACCATCTATGTTGGTGTCATTGATTAAATTATTGCTACAAATGTGATACTAGAGAAAATTCATAGTGCCACTTAAAGATCACTGCTCATCATGTTCACATCCTTGCCACCCTATGCCCTTAACATCTACCAACTTAAGCAATGTGTTAAGTTTGAATGCTTGCGCATCTCCCCTTGCTATCCGCACAAAGAAAGATAGAAATAAAACACACAACAAACAAAACCTATTGTACCATAACAATCTAGGGGCATTTACCACTTCATAGATGATGATTCTGGTCAATCAAAGAAATCCCTTTTTCAAAAAAAATAAAATTTTTGGTTTGTTCCAGAAATCAATCAACAAACATAAGAAAACACAACAAAGTAGAAAACCAGAATCTTGAAAACCCCCACCTGCCTAAAACCTCATCATCATCATCCTGGTGGAGCAATGGCGATGATGATTCCTAGGAGGCCTAACATAGAAGAGATGATCCTTCATGAGAACCAGAAACTCCAAAATTTTAAATAGTGCATTGCTCAAATCCATGTTTCTAGGTAGGCAAAGCTCATGAGCTTGGAATCTCAATGATGATAGTAGATGTAGAGTGGCATCCCACTACAAACATAGCTTGAAATCCATCTTTCTAAAAACCAAAATCCCATTATCATTTTCTTCATCACCATCATCATCATCTACAATAGTAGCATCTTCCATAGCCTTGACCTTGAACAAACTTCATCCTATGTCCATTTTCAAGACTGCCTCTAATAACTTTTATAAAAATATGCTTCTAGTGTTTGTAGAGACTTCTTTATGCAAACAAAATATTCCTAAATTTTTTCTTTATAAATCATTGCATCAACCTATTTGAAAGAAAATGGATTTTCTAACAAAGTCTTTAGAAAATGCTCAAAGACATTAATTTTAGAAATATCACCATTATATTCCTTTAGTCTTAATTCTTCATCCCTTGACGGTGCCATTTTTGATAATGTCTTTAAAAGATCAATGTTGATGCTATCATAGGTACCATCCACTAATGCCTTGCATACTTCCTCCTTGGTCACATTCAAAGCCCTCAACAGAATAGTAATATTCTAGGACTTCTTGGGATCTAGAAGCCTCTGATTCAAGGAAGCTAGACTATTTGCAGTAGATTACATTTCCAGATTGGTCTTAGTAGGTTGAGGGCTATTGTAAACAAAAAGCATTTCAATCATTTCCTCATTCAATTGGAATAAGCCTAATTTAAGCTAATCCTAGACCATGGCTTTCTTGGGATTTGCATAGACTTTGTCCTAGTGTAGAGGTTTCAATTTCAGCTTCGGCATCTTGTCACCATGCAGTGTGATGGGAATAAGGATTTACAAGACTGAAAATGCACCTTGAATGCTAGATGCAGGGTTCTGATGCTCCGTGCTTGGCCATCATTTCTTGGTTGTTCATGGCCAACACCATGATGCCCTTCTTGGTGTTGATATTATCCACTAGGCATGTCACTTGTAGGAGGCTCCTGAACATCATGAATTCCAAATGTAGCAATAGAATCTTACTGATAATTTAATATTTCATGTTGTTGTGCGGTGAGCCAAAGGATACCAACAGTGCCTTAATAATATATAACATTTATATATATATATATATAATGTAAACTATGATAATTTTATAATGTTCATGTATACTATAATTAACTATAATGTTTATATATAATTATATATATTTATATATAACATTAATATATAATGTCTTTATATAATTTACATCTATGATTATATATAAAATGAATTAATATATAATAATATATCATATTAATTAAAATAAACTAACAAACTAATAATAATGAACTAATACTCCCCACTAAAATAAAATAACATAAATATTAATTTAACACTAATTAATAATATGAAATTAATTGAAATGCATGCCTTTAACAAAATACTTATTAAAAACCAGACCAAATTCTTGGGTTCAACACTTACCTTTTTTGCTTTTCTTCTTTGCTTTGCTATGAGGCGAACCTCTATTAGGTTTGGCTTGCTACTGAATGCTAGCTGCAAGGTGTGGGTCATTGAGTAGATGGGCTTTATTTTGATGCAATCGTGTTGCATTGGTAGGATAGGTGTTTCCTCCTAGGGATGAGTTGTGTTACATCCACTTGGGTGTTGACTAGCCAATAGAGGTTTCCCATGGGATGACTTGCATTACATTTGTCTTATGTTCTACAATTGACGTGAAGAAAATTGCATTGTGCATTATAGTGCATATGCATTAGAAGGTTTGCATGAAGGGTGATGTGAAGAATGTAAGAGGGATTGGAATGCAAGGGTGTATGTGGAGGCTATAATGCAAGGAAGGGGATGTGCACTCTTAAGAGGCTTAGCTAGTCTAATCAAGTACATTCAAGCGATGTGGTGACCTACCACTATGATGAGATGCACCTTTGTAGAATGCCTCTAGGGCTTCATCTTGCAAACACAACCTTGAGGAGACAAAAAAACCACAAAACATAAAATGCAAATGAAAATGCCAAATGCAAAGGTGCTGCAAGTGCTACCATAGTTGTACCAGTTGCAAGTGCTTGAAGAGCCAGTAAAGGCACTAGAGTAATGATGTTGCAACTACTTTAAAGGGTTGTGCTGATGATGAGAGCTCAAAGCACCAGTAAAATGCCCAAGGTCGGTAATGTTGCTAGTGTAACTTGGAGTTCGTAGTTTTGGTAATTGTGGCAAGAGTTTTGGAAGGTCAACAAAATGCCCAAAGGCAACTCCAAAAGATCAACAAAATGCTAGCTTGCTTGTTCATAGAAGTATGTGTGTTGAACTATGAAGCTAGTTTAAGGTCTTTGCAGATTGTGGTGCACTAGTTTATTGTTCTAGTATATTGTTATGTGCTAGTTTAACATCATAGCAGATGGTGTTGTACTAGTTTAACATCATGATCCAAAGACAAGCTATGCTAGTTTTAGCATCATGGCAGACAAATGTTCTAATTTTAACATCATTGCAAATGAATGCTTACCTTGCTCTAGTGAAGTACGGTGTTGTATGTGTAACCATGCTATGTGCCTACAAGATCCTACAAAAAATGGCTAGAAAAACAACATCAAGTGGCACCCATCATAAATGAATTTACAATTCACAAATGAGAGGAAAGCATTGTGAAAAGTGATAATTTTAGGCCATTTTGAACTATATCGGTAATTTAAGGCTATTCCCAGGCTAGAGGTGCTAGTTTAAGGTCATTCTAGGCTAGAGGTGCTAGTTTAAGGTCATGGTGGGTCATGGTGTGTTGCCAATTTAAGGCCATGGTAGGCTATATGCTAGTTTAAGGCCTTTTTAGGTCATGCGTTACTAGTTTAAGGACATGGTGGGTTGTACACTAGGTTAAGACCTTTGTGGGAAATGCATTGCTAGTCTAAGGCCATGGTGGATCATGCACTACTCGCATGTTTCATAGAAATGCTTGTTTAAGGCCATGGTGGATCATACGCTAATTTAAGGCCTTTGCGGACCATGTGTTGCTAGTTTAAGGTCATGGCGGATCATGCATTACTCACATGTTGCATAGTAGTGCTAGTTTAAGGCCATGGTGAGCCATATGCTATTTTAAGGCCTTTTCAGGCCATTCATTGCCAATTTAATTCCATGGCAGGGTATGCGTTGCTAGCATATTGCATAGCAGTGCTAGCTATGATGGGTTGTATGCTAGTTTAAGGCCTTTGTGAGCACATGCTATTTTTGATTTTATGGATTTTAATGTTTTTCATTCAATGTGTAAGCTAAGTGGATGAAAGTGTAAACAAAGAAAAACTATGTAAACAAAGTAAAATAATATGTAAACTAAGTGCGGAGGTGAAATGTAAATGCATGAATAAAAGTGATGCAAGTAAAAATCAAAAATGTGTGATACGTGGAGGCAACAGGAAGGTGGGTGTCTAGCATGTTCTTGGCCAAGGGGGTACCTTGGTCAAGTAGTTGCTTCCTAATCAGACATGGATTAGGATGCACGTAGGGCCTAGTGACCTTTAGGAGGTTGTTAGCTTCAACCACTCACTTGAGTATTTTAGCCTTAGGTGTTGCATTGGTTGCCATAGGTGCATCACCAAGAAACTCCACCTCTAACACTTGTCCCATGTCTACATGATGGGTAGCTAGAGGGGAGGTGTTGTGACTGTGGATGATAACTTAACTACCTTCATATAGAAGGTGGATTTCTTGATGGATGGGAGAGGAGACAGCTTGTAGTTGAGCTAGCCAAGGCCTACCTAGGATCAGGTTAAAGCTTGGAATCTCCTCTATGACTATGAATTTCATAGAGGTGGGGAACTACTCCCCTACCACGAAGGCTATGTTGATACCCCTGATAATGATGCTTGATCTATTGAAGGATTTAGACATGTAGTTTTGGTGGGCTTGATCTTGGCTACCAAGCCTAGTCTATTGATGATGGAGTACAAAACTATGTTTGTTACTGCACCATCATCAACATGCACCCTACAGATGGTGTACTACCCAACACGTATGCTTATAGATAGTGGAGCTATTGTGACCTTTCCTCATTTAGGGTTGACCTTGACGATGTCATCGTGAAAGGTTAGGGATGTTGAGCTCAATTGCTATGGTGCCAAGGGTAACATCACTACATGGATGGCATTCTCATCTGTAGGAATGTCCTCCATAAGAGGAACAGAGGCCAACATTTAAGATAGCACTTAGTAGTAAGAAAATGAGGTCATGACTAGGTCATACAAGCTTAGTATTATGTTTTTCTGCTTGAGCATTTGTTTCACCTAGGTTCATGTAGCCAAAAAATCCTTATCATCAACCATTATGTTGGCCTTGACCTCCTCCATGTGGCTTGATAGATGGATCTCTAGTGGAGGGGACTTGGGCTTGTTTTGTTTAGCTTGCTTGGGGACTACCATCCTAGTATTTTATTGTGGCTTCCTAGTTATGGCCTCTACTTTAGCCATGGGATTTGCAAGGTCCTCATTTGACCTCTTGCATTGCCATTTGGTAGGCCTACTTGGGCTGCTAGTGGGAGTGGCCCTTGAAAGAGCAAGGACTAACACATTGTTCACAATCAAGCTTTGGGTAGGTGAGGGACCATCACTTTCTGGCATCCTAATGATAAATAGTGGTTGTTTAGTAGTTGTAGGTGTAGCTTGCTAGTTTAACATCTTAGCAAATGAGTTTTGTCAATTTAACATCTTAGCAAATGATTGCTATGGGACCTTGACCACAAAGGGTGTTGTGGGTTCCTGAGGTGACACTTTGACCATGAAAGAAGGCCTCTTGCTTATGAAGGTCAAGGGGATCCTTGCCTTGCTAGGAGACACACAGATCACAAAAGGTTATTATGCAAGTTTAGACTTACCACCTATGTTGATGAAGTTTATGATGTAGGGATCATCATCTATGCTGGATTGGCTCGCTATGCCGAGCATTAGTTGGTCCCTTTCCATCATTCCTTGCAAGTCATCTTGCTTAGCCTAGAAGTTGTTCATACTATGACTAGAAAACTAGTGGTATTGATAGAATTAGTCTAGCTTAAAGTGTTGTGGGACTAGGGGCTCATTTGGTATTGCTGAGGCATGGTTCCTTAGTAGTTCATAGTACTTGTCATGTTTTTGGTGAGCATTCTCTAATGCTCATTTGTATTAGATTTTCCTATCTTTTAGCAGTTTCTCTAGAAATTTGAAGGGTTTCATTAGTAGCAGGACATACCTTGAGTGATCCTTGTGCTCAAAGTGGGACCTTGAAATGTCTTATGTTGTGGCCCCTAATGATGTAGGTGGGTTGGTGCTAGAGTTGGAAACTTTGTGAGCTAGGGCATTGGGTTGTTTAGCCATCAAACCTCAGTTGGTTGCTTTGTTATTTATGGCCACCACTACCACTATTGCATTTTTCTTACATGCATGCTGGTTTTTGTAGGCCACATAGGCCAGGTCATTGCTTGCTTGCACTACCTCCTCTATGACCTTAGTTTGGGTGAAGGCTTGATTAAGGGACTTTGGGGCCAAGAAGCATAGTTTTGACTTAATGAATTTGTTAATTACACCCTTAAAGATGGCCAAAAGGTGAGTCTCTGCTAGTGGCTCATAGATTTCTTACAATGTGGCACTCCTTCATTGGATGAATTTTTCCACAGGCTCTAAGGGCCCTTGCTTGACCTACATGAGCTAGTTAATAGTTACTTTAGGTTTTAGATTATACATGAAGTATGTCAGAAACTAGCTGAAAAGGTCCTCTAAGGAGGAGATAAAGGCCATGGGTAGTGCACAATACCAATCTAGGGCTTTGTTAGTTAATGACATGGAAAAGACATGCATGATGGCATGTAGCTAGGCTTGCAATAGTAGACATTGAGACCTAAATGTAATCGAGAGTGCATTTGGATTCCCCTCATTGTTATACTTGATAAGTTGAGGTAGCAAAACCCTAGTTGGTAGGGTCAAGGGTGGTACTGTAGGACTTATAGGATCATCCTAGTAGAAGTCCACCACCTTCATGGTTTTAGTAGAAGTTTACCAATTTAACATCGTAGTGGATAGTTGTTGTTAGTTTAACATTGTAATAGATAGGTTTTGCTATTTAACATCATACTAGATAGGTTTTTCTAGTTTAACATCTTAGTGGATGTGTGTAGTTGATGTGAATGCTAAATGATGGGCATAGTGACCAAGGTAGGACACACACACATGGGTTGAACGAACACTGAGGGGACCAATGAAATAGGTGAGACATAGGATAACTAAATTGTTTATAGCTAAGAGGAGTCCCCTGTGTGAGAAGAGGGTTTGGAAAATACATTTGCTACTAAACCATGGAATATTTTTCAAAGACTATGTAAAGAGGGCTTCTGTGTTTGGAGCAAGCCTCGAACTCATCTTCCTCCTCCTATGAGGCTTCCTCATGGCTAGTTCCTATAGCATGCTCATTCGCATGGATGAGTTGGAAAAATAGCTCATGGTAGGACTCCATGAGTGTGATTATGTCAAACAAGGTAGGGTTGTACTCTCATCCATCTTTATGGACTCATTCGTAGTTCTATTTTGCCTCTAAGTCAAGGCTATCCATGGGTATTCCTACTTGGATTTTTACATTAAAAAAATGTATTGTTCATGGCTTAGTGCAACATACTTTGGGTGGATCATGAAGGTGTAAAATGCATTAGATGCTAATATGGAAGGTTGATCTGTATTCATGTTCACAAATTAGGTTGTGAGAGTTGTTGTTTCCAAAAAATGGCTAACTCTGGAAATCATAGAAAAAAGGCTAAATCTAAAATTGTACGAAAAATGTCAAAGTATAAAACTATAGAAAAAATGCTAAGTATGAAGACTATATCCACACCAACTATGCTCCCTACACTTAGAAAATGTAGACTTCGAAAAAGTTGTAAAATGACATGGTTTGGGCCATCATGTGGGGTCTTAGAGAGATTGACAATAGGGACCAATATACACCAATGGGGGTGCAGAAAGCACACAAAGAAAACCACAAAAAATGCAAAAAAAGAAATGGCACGCCCTCTTGCTAGTGCCAAAAACTATAATGATTGAAAATGTCGGTGGCTGGAATCACCAAGGGGTTGATAGATGTGTAGTCTTAACCTTGCCTTCACATAAGGGCCTTGCTAGAAATGGAAGTAAAACATCATGGATGGTCTTGTCGATTGAATAGGGACTTTGTAGTTAACATTTGGGAAAATGGATACAAATGGGGGATGGCATGGTTAGCTAAAATGCCAATGTGAATAATGCAAAATAATGTTATGTGTTCTATCATTGTTCTATGGTGAGTATAGAGCATAGCCACAAAATCGGGGTGAGCATAGTTAAGGGTTATAGCAAAACAAGGATGCCAACGCACAGAGACTACTGCCCAAGAAGAGTACAATGTCACAACACATGAAAAAATTCAAAATGTGTAAGAAAAATGCTAGAAAATGTAAGAAATGTGAGAGAGAGATGGAACACTACCCCAAATGGGAGTGTAGTTAACTCCAAAAAGTGTTTACAAGGTACATGATGTATAATAGACATAGTGGAAGAGCATAGTCATAATATTGGTAGTGTCAAGCCATAAAGTCAAGTGTTGACCATGGTGTACCATGGGTGTTCTATAGGACTGCAATAGGGCTGCTATGGGCTATGGTGTGCAACTCTACCTTTCTGCTAGTGCATCTAGGTCTCATTCACCCAACGAGCTAAGTGTTGAATGCCAATGCTAAAAAAATGCCAAATGCAAATGCCAACTTCCAACCCCTAAAACATTGGGGGTCTAGGGATATCTATAGGTCTAGGGTTACCCCAAAATGTGGATTGGGTGCCATGTGGTAGAGCAGTAGGTGGGACTATGCTTTGGGGTAGTTGAAACTATGCTCATCCCAACTACTCTTTGTGGTGTTGCAAATAGTGTTGAGCAGTGTCGTTGCTTTGATAGAGTTTGAAAAGCTAAGAGACTATGACTATGCTGCCCAATTTCATGGAGAAAACCACAATGTACCTAAAAAGATGCCAAATAATGCCAAAACTACAACTTTTGGAGACTACTCTCCAAGACTATGCTATAGAGCGTAGTTACAATTTTTGGAAAGAAGGGGATGCAAAAATACAAAATGCTACTACTGGAGTTGATGAAAATGTTGGTGCTATTCTTTGGGAGACCTTTGGAGGCTTTTCTCACCATCTACACTAACTACACTCTAGACTAGATAAGAGTGTAGTCCTAGTCTTAGGAAAAAATCTAGTGAAAATTGGCAAAATGTGGCTAAGTGATGATTATGCTTGATAGGAGGCCTACTATGCTCCCAAGTGTAGTGATCATAGGCTCAACACTTGGAGAAAATGCTACAAAATCTAGCTCCTAGATAGACTATGCTAACTATGCTCTAGATCATAGTCAGGAGGTGTAGTCCAACAGTTAGAAAATTCTACAAAGTTTGGCATCCAAGGTTGACTACGCTGAGTATTCTCTAGAGCGTAGTCCCAACAATGACAACATAGTTCTGATACTTACACAAATTTGGGCAAAGTGCCACCATTTTGACACTTAGCCAAATTTGTAGTGGAGAAGCTAGAGCTTGAAGTTTTTGTGGTGTCTCAATAACCAATTGGCATAAGAATCATTTGGTGATGCACCAAGTCCCAACATATTATGATAGGCTTTGTGTACATGTTCAACATAGTAATTGACTAGAAATGGGATGAAAGGACTCATCTTAGAATCCTTTATCTTCCTAAATGATAATCTTCTTCTAACTAGGAGTCTATGTGATTAGATCATTCCTCAGTACATTTCTTGGATTACCTATGACTTTATGTAGATGAATTTTAGTCATTGGGATCTTATTTGTCTAATTCTCTCCCACCTCTCCTTAGATCATCCATCATTATTGAAAATTATGTATAGTATTTACAATTAAAGTTCATGTCTATTACTAAATTATGATGCACTCCTAGCAATTTTCTAAAGTAGTTCTTAAAATAGATGGCATTAAATGGAAGGTTAACTTCAATTCCATCCAATGTGAAAAGTTTATAGGTATCATAAAACACTTATAATTTAATAATAAATGGACTTGAACACTTTGCTGAAAATTTGTTATGGTCATCCTTATTTTTAAACTTTCATAGCAATATTATATCACCTTCCCTAAATACTTTCTTAACAACTCATCTATCAAACAATCATTTACTTTGAAAAGCATATGTTAATAATTTATCTTTGGCTTTCTCTATCTTCACTTCTCTCCTTAATAGCAAAAACTTAAGACTTTAGTCCTTATCTCATTTAGCACTATATTTCTAAACAAATTCTAAGGTATAGACTATGATTTTATTGGTTATTTGAGCAACTATTGCATATACCAAATTGAAAGATGAACTACTAATAGATTTTTTATATGTTATGTGATCAGTCCATAAAACTAACAATAAATATGCATGCTGGTTACTTGGACCTCCTTTCATTGATTTTTTGATATAAGAAATAAATTTCTTAGTGGTCTAATTTGCAAGATTATTTGCTTGGGGATAGTAATTAGAGGAAGAAAATAGAAGAATTGATTTCAATTAGGCCCATTTAATAAATTCTTTAGACTAAAATGTGGATCCATTATCTAAAACTCATGCATTTGTTATTTTGAATTGATTTAATATATGGGTATCAAGAAAAATGATCACATCATATAAGGAACTTGTCCTAAAAGATTTGGCTTATGAACATTTAGTAAAATAATTACTAGTAATGAGAGTAAATTTATGGTGTGCTCTTGAAGATTTAATAGTTCCAATGAAGTCCAATTCCAATTGTTGAAAATGTTTATCAATAATCACTTACTTTAAAGGAGCATTTTCTTTACTTAGTTTAAGGCCATGTACTTGGCATTTGAAATAGTTTCATGTTTAATCATTGATATCTTGATACATTTTAGGCCAATACAATCCATACATTAACACATGTTGCATTGTGAACTTTGGTAACTCATAGAATAATCTTGAATGCTCATGAAATTGATATAATACAAATTCAATTTTGTCATTCTTAACACATTCCAAAAGTACTTCTCTAAATTATTTCATGTATAATGTTCCATATTTAATGACAAATTTGTTAGCTTTTCTGATAAAATCTCTTCTTTGACTTTTGTTTAAATTCTTTGGTATTTTTCTAGAGATAAGAAATTCAAGAATATTCATAAACTAGTTTCCTTGAGCAAAATTTAATATAAATTATTTAGGATATCCCATCATAAGCTTACCTAATCCATTCCTTTCACTATTTTACAATATTCAAGTAAAAATTTGAATGCCTAAATCTTTGCAATCTATTTTTTACTTTTTAAGCCTATTTCATTTTGAGCTAAAACTTGTCTAATAACTAGCTCAACAATCATGATATGCTCTAATGCTTGTCAAGTAGTACTTAAAATGTATATGTGTCTTAATAACTACAAACACCTACATCTTAAATTCTATATAATTTATTTCAAAACCTTTAATTTGGTACCCAAAAAATTCTATTGTTCTCCACTATTCTTTTGAGTTAAGATGGTAGCAATTGAGTCATTAGAAGAAAATAAATATAACTAAAAATATTGTTTCAATTTTAGCTTAGTAAGATAAGGTGCTCCAATTTTTATTACTTCCTTGATTTTGCTAAGAGCTTTGATGAATATTGATGTTTATTAAATTCGCAATCTTTTTTAAGCATTATGGCTAATGACTTATTAATTTCTTTGAAATCAAGAATAAACATTTTAGCAAAATTTATATTTCCAAATAAAGATCTAAGAGATTTCTTATTTGTTGGAAGTCGNATATTTCCAAATAAAGATCTAAGAGATTTCTTATTTGTTGGAAGTCTAATATTGTGAATTACTTCAATTCTTAAATTATCAATAGCTATATCATTCTAACATATGACATGGCCAAGAAGGCTTTAAGATTTTATTCCAAAAATACTTTTTCATTAGATTTAGAGATATACCAAACTTACGACATCTATTGAAAATATCTTGAATATGGGCTTTATGATCATCTTTCCTACATGAATAGATAGTAATATTATCAAGATACTGTTGGCACATTTTCGCCATTTCATGGAATAGGTTGGCATGATAAAATTTATTAAAGGTTTTTGCAGTATAAGAATTGAGAATTGGATGTCACAGTAATGTTTATTGATAGCAAAAGTAGAGACACTGGAAAAAGGCAATTTGTCAAACACTTTGTATATACTCTGCATTTGAATCAGCAATGAAAATAAGAAAAACAAGAATAGGTTATGAGCAACGGTTTTAGAAGAAAAAAACAAGACAAGCATCAAGAATATATAAAAATCTTGCCAATATTAGCACCCAAATCATATAACAGCTATCCCTGATTCACAAATTGAATAAAATGAATTTAGAAAGAAAAACACATGAAGCCTTAGGTAAATCTAGGGTAAAGATTTCAGGTGGTTAGAACCATAAACCACAATTATCATTTACTCCTGGAACCTACAAAAGAAAAAAAAGATCTCCTTCAATAATTCGCAGTATATAGAGAGTGAAGTCTTCGCATAAAAGGGAAAAAACGCAATAGGGTTTTTATCTCGTATTTGACACAGCACCAGGGCATGGTAGAGAAATAAACTCCAAGAAAAATGTAGTGTGTAACCGCAACTGATGGAAATCTTAAATTATGGTACAAAATGGCATCCTACAAAGAATCTGGTCCCAGAAATTTAGTGAATGTAGAGCACACATGGAGGTCTCATCGAGAATGATGGTTGTAATCATTTCCATTGCACCTTTGGCTCCACTGGTGTAGGGCATGTACAGTTCGTGCAGAAATTACCGAGATTCTCAGCAGAGTTTCAAACCTTCTGATACTGAATAACTATCGCTAAAAATAGAGCTTTGGTGTATCTAGATGACACCAATGACTCTACATTTGCAACTACCAAAGCAAGGATGAATTTGTAATTGTTCTAGTAAAAATACCACACTAGCAAATGGCAGAATTCTTCATTTCTTTGTTGTATTTTTTTAACTTCCAAGCACAAGAATGATCAAAAAGCTACATGAAGTTGGCAACGCTAGAGTTGGGTAGTGAAAAGTCCCCTCATAATCATGGATGATGCAGACTTGGATGCAGCACTTAACTTGACCAATATCGGCATTTACTACAACATGAAGCAAGAGTGTATGGTAGGGTCACATGTATTCATGAGGAAGAGAAGAAATTAATTACAATCAGGTCGTGGAAAAAGCCATAACTTTGGTTCACTAACAAATTGTGGGCAACTTATTCAAGCCTAGGATTATGCACAGTTAACAGGTTTTCTAGCATGAGCAAGCTAGTACAAGCGTTGGGAGTGCTCACAAATGGTGCCTTCATGCTGAACCTTGACTACGATGACCACTAAATCTATGAAATCATCCATACATATGGCCGCTATTCTCAAGGACAGCACAAACTACATAACGTCAAGCAATGCTTCACATGACATGACACTCGCTTTGTGTTGAAAATGTGAGAGTGCAACTCCACTTATGCATTTAGTTGTACACACATACATATATATAGTTATATATCAACACATCCATGTATGCATCAACTCCATGGTTACTATCTCTACTACTATGATTTAAATAACAATAAAATATTTTATGATTTAAAAAAGAAAAGAAAGTTATGGGACAACTGTTCAAAGTCCCATGTGAATTGAACACTTGTCAATTATGATCATTGTGGTTGCAACTACAAGATATTCATCACCTATAAACATTTAACCCTACGGTGAATATAGCCACTAGATACTTGGCTTCATTTTAAACTTCCTATAAATGTTGTAATTTCATGACAATTATAGCCTCTCAATTGAAATGGTGGTTATAACCACTACGAAGGCCACTTGTCAACTACAACTTTTTTATCTCCATGGTGACCACTTGGCAACTGAATGAGCCACTTGGCAACTAAATGGGACACTTGTCAACTGCAGCTTTTTTATCTCTATGGTGGTTATAACCACCCATAATTTTTGTAACTTACCTCACCTTCTCATGATGATTGTAACTACCTTGAGGTTACTGTAAAAGGGCTTCAAGGGTAGGAAGGGAGGGGGGTCTCGCTCTGGGTCTCGATGGCTAGGAGGAAGAGCATTTGTAAAGAAGACATTGTGAAAGATTGCTTGTAAGATGACTTGTTAAAGATAACATTTCAGCCTCTTTGTCATAGTCCTATGAATTATGCTTATTTTTTTATTCTATTTAAATTTTTTAGCTAGTGGTTTAGATAGTATCATGCTTGGCAAGTAGTTTTGGAATTTTTAGACTGCTCTTATTGTTCTTGTTGCATGATAGAAAATTTCTATTAAAATTTTTCCATAGAAGAGCTTGTGTTTGAAAGCCTTAAGAGCATTTTAGTAGTGAATTTTATTATTGTGAAATGTATAAGAACTGCTATTGAGATTGTTGTAAGAGAGCCTCTGCATGTAGTCAAGTCGTTGAACGATTCAATAGTCAAGAGGATTTAGAAAATCTTTGGTATTATGATAGAACCATAATAACTTCTTTTATCTTTAAAGTGAATCTATGTGGTATTTCAATCATAAATTTTCAAGTCTTTTGAAGGTTTTGTTGAATGCAGTCATTGACATCCATTATCTAGCCAAAATAGAGTCTAGCACATGATAGTTTATGTAGCAATTTTTTTTTTTGGATAGCATAGTAGGATTGTCTTGAAGAAATTGCTTATTTGAGCCTTTGAAGTTTGAACAATTCGTAGTTATTAAATTTGGGATAGCTTTATTGCTCAGTGTTTACTCGTGTCATTTTACCTTGTTTAAAAATTTGAGATCTTTACACAAATTTTCTTTCTTTTTCTCTTCTTTCTATTTCCATTGAATCTCGCTCTATTTCTAGTTTTCTTGTGGAACTATCTCTTTCTCTTGGGAAAATTAGAAGTAGATTCACAGAGTTGTGCTTAAATTTCTTTGCAAAAATTTATTTGTTACAAGTAGGTATTATAAGGACTGCATAGACTATGAAATTGAACAAAATAGGAACTCTCGACAACTCACAGTACTTTGCAAAGTTGGTTGAATCTCTTTAAGATAAGTCATTTACAATTTTACACACAACCCAACCATTTCATTTTTCACGACAGCACACACACATACTCACATTAACTACTGATTCTACTTAGAGGTATCTGGGCCTTGGTGTTGCCAGAGACCAGCAAGCACCTAAATCCTGTTCAAGGACACTCGTTGGCGGTCGCATCCCAAATGTTCGCCAACAGTTTTTTTTTGAGCTAGAAAGAGGATTGAAAATTTAGCCTCTAAGTTCATAAGCCTTATAATTTAGGCACATCAACCATTCTTTGTCACTATAAAGGCTTAAGAAATTAAATACTATTTTTAGTTCATGGCCAAGAAGATTGATAGTTTGGAAAATTTAAAAGTTTCAAAAGATATTCTTGATTCTAAGACTGATTATTCATTAGAAGAAGAACAAAAGAAAGTTTTTTAATTAGAAACAAGTGGTGGAGTGAAAACTAGAAGATCAAGAAGATCACCCATTATATCTGGTTTATCGATTTATAAGAGAAGATCTAGAAAGTCTAAGAGTTCAACTATCGAAGGGAATAGGATGGAAAATCCTTGGCAAAGAGTTACACCATTAGGATTTCAAAATTACAATGATATTCCTAAGGTATTTTACAAATATTTTCCTGAGCCTTTCATTTCTGAAAAAGATTACTTAGCTAAAGAATATATTCACATGTTTGAGTTAGCTTTAGGTCATGCAAATATTCAACGTCAAGATCAAGCTTGTAGGTTGTTTATATCAAATTTAAAGGATATGGCTTAGATTTGGTATTCAAATTTATCAAGTAATAGTATTACAAGTTGGGATGACATGAAGAATCTTTTCTTGGCCCAGTTTGATAATCAATTAGATCAATAACAACTATACTATGGGTTGATACAAGCTAAGCAAGGAGTTAAAGAGTCAATTAGAGATTTTAACATCAAGTTTCAATGAATTTGTGGACTCTTTCAAAGACAATATAGACCATCAGAAGAAATGCTTAAAGAAACTTATCTTAAGGCAACATTTCAATTTGGTAAAGGAGAACTCCAAACTTAACTACACTAAATGACTACTTTAGTGAAGCTATATAGTTAGAAAAATAATTGAACTTGAATCTTGAAAAAAATATTATAATTTAAAAAAGAGTTGAAAGAGTTATGAGTCCTACACAAGATTTTGCTCAATTTAAAGATTTACCAGGTCCATTGCATGTTAAGATAGAGCAAGAACATGAAAGAGTAGAATCTGAAAATGGACAATTAATGAGAGACATGTCTAACAAAATAGTGAAGCTTGAAAAAGCTGTGGCAAGAGTTAATATCAAGGAAGAAAGGAAAAATAGAAAGCATAAACATCAAGACACTAAGTTAGTAGAAGATGAGGATGAAAGTGACCTAATTTTATTCAACTTTCTTGATATTGAATATGATAATGAGCTATCTAGTGTTCATTATGTAAGTAAATCTTCTAGCAATGGATCTAGCAATACTTCTTCTCTATCAAGTTCTGAAGAAGATATGTCTTCAGACGAAGAATGTAATAATAATGAGGAAAATGGATATAGTCTCTAATCAAAAGAAAGATTAACTACTTCTAGACCCCCAAATGTTATTACTAATCCATCTATCAAGAGAAAAGATTTTGAGCCAAATAGAAGAGATAAGAATAAAGGTAAAGACAATCAAGTAGAGCAAAGCACTCCAAATCAGTCTTTTAATAAATGGATAAAGAAACCAAGCTTTATTGGTGATGGAGACTATGATTTGATTGAAGACCAATTTCAAGGCCATTATTAGCTTTTATCAGTTGCTTCAAATAGAAGATCATCAAAGAAAGGCTTTCAAGTTCATTAAAGGTAAAAGGAGAGTTAGAGAATCAGAGTTAAGTTATGTGTCTAATAATGATGAGAAATTAAAGACCTCGTATGATTGTATTCCTGATAAGGAAGCTCCTCCTTTCCTTTTGACAATGAAATTAAAGGATGAATACTTACACAATTGTTTGATTGGTTCTAGAGCTATGTCTATTATAATGCCATTGTCTATATGTAATAAATTTGGGTTTGATTTCTAAAAATCAAATAAAAATATTGTTCAAGTGGACAAAAGTAGAGTGAATATTGTGGATCAATTACCAAATGTCCTATTGGAAATTGCTTCTGAACCCCACATTAGAAGTAGAGTAACTATTCAAGTGGCAGATATATCAAATTCGCATAGTCTCTTATTGAGTAGAAGTTGGAGCAAGAATTTCTTAGGTTACATATCAATAGATTATTCTCACATGTGGCTACCTTGGAAAGGAGAACCAAATCAAATATACATCTATAGTGAACCTTTGATAATTGATAACATTAATTCAAATGGAAAAAGTAAAATGGTTGAAAAAGGAGGTGTTGAAAAAAAACTTTGTACACTCTAAGAAAATTATAGTTTTGAAAAAGAACACTCAAAGAATGAGGATAAATGGGAGTTATACTTTGATTGTTCATGTAATTCAAAAGGTGCAGGAGTCGGTATAGTTATATTCAGGAATGACTCACCTAAAATTCTCAAAGCAATTCATCTATCTTTCTCTTGTACTAATAACAAAGATGAGTATGAAGCTTTATGTATTGGTATAAGAATAGCTCTAGACAAAAAGATCAGAGTAATCACTATAAAAGGAGACTAAATATTAGTTTGTGAACAAGTAAAGGGTGACTATATAGTAAAGAGTTCATTCTTAAGACCTTATAAGCAACTTTCTTGTAAGATGTTAGATCAGTTTCAACATTGTCGAATAGAGCATATAAATAGAGAAGAGAATCTTATAGCAGATGATTTGGCAAAGGCAACTTCAGCATTGGATATGCAAATAATAGAAAGTTACAAAGATGTAATGATTGAAGAAGAACATCAGCCATTAGTACTTGATAATATAAGAAATTTACAAGTATTTGAAGATGATGATAAAGTACTAAGATTTATGAAAAAGAAACAAGAATTTGAGAGTCAAGTGATACCTAAAACGTCATCAAACTCCAAAGCTAATTTTATTCTAAAAAGGATGATTAACTTTGAACATGAGTTCAAGAAAAATTTACTTACTGGAAAGGATATACAAAACCTAGATAGTCAAGCTTTCAAGGTACTGAATTTAGGATTAGACAGGATGCCAAAGATGTTGAATGTTACAAACAGAAAAGATTCGAGTTTCAAGAAAAACTTGTTAACATGTTTAGGAAATAGTTTGGACAATTTTGCTAGGTCTTATGATGATCTTAAAGCTTTTAGACCAGATGTGATGACACATAAAAATTGTTTAATAGAAGGTTGTAAAATAGTCAAGCAAAAACAAAGGAAATTTAATCTGTCATTTGAATCAGCTATGGAAGTCGAAATCAAGAAGTTGTTACAAGAACGAATCATATATCTAGTATGATATTCAACATGGCTTGCTAACCTTGTTTCAGTGAGAAAGAAAAATGGTGATATAAGGCTTTGTGTAGACTTTAGAAATCTGAATGATGCCTCAAAAAAAGATAAGTATCCAATTCTAAGAATTGATGAGATGCTGATTAAAGTCTTAGGTTGTCAAGTATATTCTTTCTTAGATGGTTTCTCAAGTTATAATCAAATCATGGTAGATAAGAATGATAGATACAAAACTGCATTTATCACCAAATGGGAAACTTTCGCTTACCAAAGAATGCCATTTGGATTGTCAAATGCTGGAGCTACTTTCCAAAGAGCAATGGATTTAGCACTTAAGGATTTATTAGAAAAATTCATGATGGTTTATTTGGATGATATTACAATATTCTCAAGAAAAAAAGCAGATCATATTAATCATCTCCAGCAAGTTTTCAACAGATGCTGTGAGTTTGGTATTTCATTGAATCCTAAGAAGTGTATCTTCAAGGTTAAATCTGGAAGCTTATTGGGCCATGTGATATGTGAAGAAAGAATTGCCATAGATAATTCTTGAATCTAGCAGTACAGAATATTGAGCATCCCACAAGTAAGAAATCTCTTAGATCTTTCTTTGGGAAGATAAACTTTGTGAAAAAGTTCATCCCTGGGTTTACTGAAATTACTAAACCTTTGATGCATATGCTAAAAAAAGATGTCCAAGTAGAGAAAACTCCAGAATCAGAGAAAGCTTTATCAAAAATTAAAAATGCTATACAAGAGGCTCCATATTTGGTGAAGCCTAGGCTTAAAGAATATTTCTGGTTATATTCTTTTGCTTCGAATGATTCTATCGCTATCATTTTAACCCAAAAAGATGATGAAGGTCAAGATGAACCAATTGGATTTTTTGGGTATTAGTTGAAAGGTTCAGAATTAAATTATTCATACTTAGAGAAACAAGCATTTGTAGTCATCAAAGAACTTCAACATTTTAAATATTATTTGGAAAGTTCATTAGTCCACATTATGCTAACTAAACCTGCAGTCAAGAAATTCCTAGCCCAAAATGAGATTATACTAAAAAAAGGAAAATGACTTATAAAGTTGCAAAGTTTCAGATTTTCATTTGAAATATGCAAAACAATTAAGAGAATGGGATTAGCCAAGTTAATGACTAGAGAAAGTGAAGTATGTATACTAGACACCCATGAAGAGAATTGGTATGATGAAATTCTCAAATTTCTTAATATAAGGATAATCCCAAATAATTTAACTACAAGTCAAAAAAGAGCTTTCTTCAAAAGAGTACAAATATTCATTGTTAAAGATGGTATATTATATAAAAAGGATTGTCAAGGGGTTTTATTAGAATGTGTTCATAATGATCAAATTAGTTTCATTTTGGAACAATTTCATGATCATTTGAATTTATTTTATGAATCCCTTAAGTCGACTATGCAACATATACTTTGCTATGGATATTACTAGCCTTCCATGTATCAAGACATTAGTTTAAAGATACAAAAATTCTATAAATGTCAAATTCATAGGCCCAAGATTAAAAAGGCTAGAGCCCCTCTAAAGCCAGTAGTTGCAGATAGACCATTTCAGCAATGGGGTTTGGATTTTATTCGTACAATTACTCTTTTAAGAGCTGGATACAAGTTTATTCTCACGGCTACTGATTATTTCACTAAATGGTCTAAAGCAAAGGCTCTAAGAGGAAGTTTAGCATCAAATATGATTAATTTTTTAGAAGACCAAATTCTAAGTAGATTTGGTCTACCCGAAATGTTAGTGTCTAACAATGGACCCACCTTCAAATCTGAAGAGTTTATCAAATGGGCATTAGAAAAATCTATTTTCTTATTTTGCTCATCAAACTATTATCCTCAAAGAAATGGCCTAGCAGAATCCACCAATAAAAAGCTTATCACTTATATCAAAAAATTGATGGATGGGAATCCAGGAAATTGGATCAATTATCTACAATCTGCGTTCTGGTCAGATTGAATTAGATTCAAGAGAGCTATTGGGACATAACCATGTAACTTAGTTTATGATTTACCAGCAAGAATTACAAATAAGATTGTAAGCTTGCTTCTGAATCTGTACAAAGAAATAGTGAAAAAACTGATAAAGATAAAAGTTTCATGACTTTGCTTATTAAAAGAGAAGCTGAAGTACATAAAGTAAGGGATAATTTGTTACAGAATACCTCTCAAGTTAAAAGATGGTTTGATAGGAAAGCTCTAAAAAGAATTTTCAAGATAGGGGACCTTGTCCTATTCTAGAATATGAGGAAACCAAATAAGTTTACACCGACATGGATTGGTCCATTTCAAATTACAAAGCAATTGTCAAGGGATACTTACAAATTATCAACTTTGGATGACATGGAATTGTAATTTCCATATAATGTTTTGCATATAAAATATTATTTTGGACAACTGCATACAACTTGAAGATATCCTTACACAAAGTAATATATGTATATACTATTAGATATAATATTACTAAGAGTATAGTATTAATTATTATGTTTAATTATGCTATTGGTATATAGTTAGATAAGTAGATAGTATATTATAATAATAAATATATTTATGATAAATTTATTTAAATTAGAAAATAGTTTAATAATTTAATTCCTACAAGTGTGACAAGTGGAAGAGGTGATTAATCAACCACTTAGTGGGAAGTTGTCTCAATTAAGTGAAGATTTTGACAAGTGGTTAGAATGTGCAAAGAGAGGGAGAATTGGTTGAAGACTCTTGGAGGAAATTTTAAATTTCTAGCTACTATAGAAAAAGGATTGGGTTGCCTAGGATTTCCTCATTTTCCAATTCAAGTTGAGTAGAGAAAGTGAGAAGAGAGCTAATTTGAAAGAGAAGATGAATTTTTGGAGAATAATGAGGAAGCCTTTCATTCCTTATGTGATGGGATGTTGCCCAGAACATATGTTAAAGGCTTACTTAAAAGCTAGAGCACATGGAGCATCTAAAGAATGTCCTTTCATGGCTTGGTTGGCTGAAGAATTCTCATTCCTCATAGGAAGTTTAGAAATAGAATCAAATGTTTGCGGATAGTATCAAAATTGCACCCAAAAAGAGGAAAGGGAGGAAGAACCAATCAATGAAGATTCATGGGAAGAAGCCTTTGTGTCCCAAGAAGAACATGAAAGACTCAATTGGGAAGAAAATAAGAATTCATCTAAGAAAAAAGATGAGAGGATTGCTAAAGAAAAAGCTCAAGAAGATCAAGTTGAAAGCTCCAGTAAGCCAGAAAATAATAAAACAACATTCATCACTTCAGAGATTGCTTATGAGAAGGTTAGAGATATGAGGATTCCTACTATAGTAACCCTCATCATTCTCTTTCCATCTCAAGAATAGTCCATAAATAAAAGACTTGATAGTGTACAGTTTGTTTGTATTTTTAGGAATGAGGTTTTTATAGCAAAAAATCTTATGTTTGATGGGAATTTTCCTCCAAACAGATTTATCTTTTCAGCTATAAAAAGTTCAGTAAAAGCTTCAAGTATAGTTCTATTTTAAAATGGGGCTTGCATAAATTTCTTTAAGCCTTTTAAAGGGGGCAGAAATGTTGGCACATTTTGGCCATTTCATGGAACAGGTTGGCATGATAAAATTGATTAAATGTTTTTGTAGTATAATAATTGAGAATTGGACGTCATAATAATGTTTATTGATAGCAAAAGTAGAGACACTAGAAAAAGGAAATTTGTCAAACACTTTGTATATACTCTGCATTTGAATTAGTAATGAAAATCGAAAAAATAAGAACAAGTTATGAGCAACAGTTTTAGAAGAAAAACAGCAAGACAAGCATCAAGAATATATAAAAATTTGGCCAATATTAGCAGCCAAATCATACAACAACTATTCCTAATTCACAAATTGAATAAAATGAATTTAGAAAGAAAAACACAGGAAGCCCTAGGTAAATCTGGGGCAAAGATTTCAAGTGGTTAGAATCCTAAACCGCAACTTTCATTTGCTCTTGGAACCTACAAAAGAAAAAGAAGATCTCCTTCAATAATCCATAGTATACAGAGAGTGGAGTATTTTCATAAAAGGGCAAAAACATAATAGGGTTTCTAGCTCATATTTGACAGAGCACTAGGGCATGGTAGAGAAGTAAACTCCAAGAAAAATGTAGTGCATAACTACATTAACAAAAATCTTAAATCATGGTAGACAAGGGCCTCTTGCAAGAATCTGGTCCCAGAAATTTAGTGAATGCAGAGCACACATGGAGGTCTCGCTGGGAATGATGATTGTAATCATTTCCATTACACCTTTAGCTCTACTAGTGTAGGGTGCATATAGTTCGTGCAGAAATTTCTGGGATGCTTAGCAAAGTTTCAATCCTTCTAATAATAAATAACTATCACTAAAAACAGAGCTTTGGTGTATCTAGGTGACACCAGTGACTTGGCATTTGCAACTACCAAAGCATGGATGAATTTGCAGTTGTTTTAGTAATAATACCACACTAGCAAATGGTAGAATTCCTCATTTCTTTGCTCTAGTTTTTTAACTTGCAAGAATAAGATGATCAAAGAGCTACATGAAGTTGGCAACGCTGGAGTTGGGTAGTGAAAACTCCCCTCATAATCATGAACAATGCAGACTTGGATGAGGCACTTACCTTGACCAATATCAGCATTTACTACAACATGAAGCAAGAGTGTATGGTAGGGTCACGTGTATTCATGCGGAAGAGAAGAAATTAATTACAATCAGGTTGTGGAAAAAGCCATAACTTCGTTTTGCTAACAAATTTTGGGCAACTTATTCAAGCCTAGGATTATGCATAGTTAACACGTTTTCCAGCATAAGCACGCTAATACGAGCGTTGGTCGTGCTCACAAATGGTGCCTTCATGCTGAACCTTGACTACGACGAGCACTACAACTATGAAATCATCAATACAAGTGGCCGCTATTCTCAAGGATAGCACAAACTACATAACGTCAAGCAATGCTTCACATGACATGACACTTGCTTTGTGTTGAAAATGTGAGAGTGCAACTCCACTTATGCATTTAGTTGTACACACATACATATATATTTATATATCAACCCATCCATGTATGCATCAACTCCATAGTTACTATCTCTACTACTATGATTTAAATAACAATAAAATAATTTATGATTTTAAAAAGGAGAGAAAGTTATGGGACAACTGTTCAAAGTCCCATGTGAATTAAACACTTGTCAATTATGAACATGGTGGTTGCAACTACAAGATATTCATCACCTATAAACATTTAACCCTATGGTGAATATAGCCACTAGATACTTGGCTTCATTTTAAACTTCCTATAAATGTTGTAATTTCATGACAATTGTAGCCTCTCAATTGAAATGGTGGTTATAACCACTACAAAGGCCACTTGTCAACTACAACTTTTTTATCTCCATGGTGACCACTTGGCAACTGAATGAGCCACTTGGCAACTAAATGGGACACTTGTCAACTACAGCTTTTTTATCTCTATGGTGGTTATAACCACCCATAATGTTTGTAACTTACCTCACCTTCTCATGATGATTGTAACTACCTTGAGGTTACTATAAAAGGGCTTCAAGGGTAGGAAGGGAGGGGGGTCTTGCTCTGTGTCTCAGTGATTGGAGGGAAAAGCATTTGTAAAGAAGACATTGTGAAAGATTGCTTGTAAGATGACTTGTTAAAGATAACATTTCAGCCTCTTTTTCATAGTTCTGTGAGTTATGCTTACTTTTTTGTTTTGTTTAAATTGTTTAGCTAGTGGTTTAGATAGTATCATGCTTGGCAAGTAATTTTGGGATTTTTAGATTGCTCTTATTGTTCTTGTTGCATGATAGAAAATTTCTATTAAAATTTTTCCATAGAAGAGCTTGTGTTTGAAATCCTTAAGAGCATTTTAATAGTGAATTTTATTATTGTGCAATGTATAAGAACCACTATTGAGATTGTTGTAAGAGAGCCTCTGCATGTAGTCAAGCCGTTGAACGATTCAATAGTCAAGAGGGTTCAAAAAATATTTGGTATTTTGATAGTACCAGAATAGCTTCTTTTATCTTTAAAGTAAATCTCCATGGTATTTCAATCATAAATCTCCATGGTATTTCATTATCTAGCCAAAATAGAGTTTGGTATGTGATAGTTTACGCAGCAAATTTTTTTTTTGGGTAGCATAGTAGGATTGTCTGGAAGAAATTGCTTATTTGAGCCTTGAAAGTTTGAAAAATTTGCAGTTATTGAATCTGGGATAGCTTTATTATGAAGTGTTCACTCATATCATTTTACCTTGTTTAAACATTTGAGATATTTACACAAATCTTCTTTCTTTTTCTCTTCTTTCTATTTCCATTGAATATCACTCTATTTCTAGTTTTCTTGTGGAACTATCTCTTTCTCTTGGGAAAATTAGAAGTAGATTCGCAGAGTTGTGCTCAAATGTTTTTTCAAAAATTTATTTGTTACAACTAGGTATTATAAGGACTGCATAGACTAGGAAATTGAACAAAATAGGAACTCTCAACAACTCATAGTACTTTGCAAAGTTGGTTGAATCTCTTTAAGATAAGTCATTTATAATTTTACACACAACCCAATCATTTCATTTTTCACGACAGCACACACACATACTCACATTAACTACTAAGTCTATTTGGAGGTATTTGGGCCTTGGTGTTGCTAAAGACCAGCAAACACCTAAATCCTATTCGAGGAGACTCGTTGGCGGTCCCATCCCAAACAGTCACCAATAGATACACAATCACAAATTTTCCAATAAGTTCCTTGAATGCAATATCCATAACCTACTAAAATGTTAACCCAACATTGAAAAGACCAAAAGGAATTCTTTTGTATGAAAATGTTTTACGTTTTATTATGAAAGTTGTTTTTCATCTATCATCTTTATGGACCATGATGTGGTTATATCCTAAAAATTCATATAAATGAACAGGCTTGACATCCTATAACTTTGATTAAGACCTCATCGATTTTGGGATGTAGATACCTATCCTTCTCTAATGCCTCATTTAGATTTCTAAAATGAAGACATAATCTAATATCTCCATCTCAAGATTAGCTATCCATATAGAATATCAAATGGGATAAATAATCTTGGTGTGTAATAGCTTTTTGATTTTAGCTTATATTGTAGGTTCAAACATAGGATTAAATTTCCTTTGTTTTTATCTTACTAGTCTACAACCTTCTAACAAAGGAATCCTATGAGTAATTACATCAATATTGAAGGTTCTAAAATCATCATATGACTAATTAAAATTAAGAAGGTTTTTCTTGAGTAATGATAATATTTTTTGTTTAGAAACAAGATCACTCTTCTTAGTTATATTTAATATCCTTGGATTATCTTCTTATCCTAAATTTATTGCTCCATAAGCTAGTCTTGAAAATTCAAAACCTCTGATCCTTTGGCTAAATTTTCATGAAACTTCTATTCATAATTTATAATTTTCTTTGAAATAAAATTAGACTTGAGTTGAATTGAGATTTCACTGATAGAGAGAATTTTATCTTTAAATTCATCTTTTTTTTTTAAGAATTTGAGGATTTGCTGATCATCTTCAAAAACTTGAGAATGCTCTATATTATTAAGGATTAATGGTTGATACTTAATCTTTATAATAATTCTTTCATATTCAACAACTTTTAAAGGATGTAGAGTAGATACTACCACAACCAATTCATTGGCTAGTTGATTTTGAATTTTTGGTATGTGCATAACTTTGCATTATTTGAACTTTTCCATGAGATTACATGTGAGCTATTTCTAAGGCCTTAAAAATGAACTTTTCATCACACAAGTTTCCATAATCAATTTGCAAATAAGTTTGGAATCACATTTTATAATTATTCTCTTTGTACCCTCTTCCAAAGTTGTCTTAATTCCTTGAAATAAGGCTTCATATTCTATCCATTTATTGGTATAAGAGAATGATAAAAATGACTTTGAAAATTTTCTAAGAATTTTCTTTAATCAAAGCAATGCTAACTCCATCCCCTTTAGAGTTACACAAATCATCAAAGTATAATTCCCATTTCTCATCTTCTAATTGTTCTAATTGCTTTAAAACAAAAATTTCTCTTATAGAACACACTTCTACTAAGATATCTTGAGTTTCAATGACTTTATTTTTACCATTGGATGTAACTTTCCTTAGCATGAAGGGTTCAATGTATATATAAATCTAATTTGATTCCCCTCTTCATGGTAACCACATATGCTAATAATCAATCATTATATATTCTGAAAAATATTTACTCCAACTTTAACTAAAAAAAAAGACTATGCAAATTTGGAATATCTACTATTTGAATCATTACTCTACTTTTAATATGAAGCTTAGAGGTTGTTTGAACTAAGATATTTTCCAACTGTCCCACAATTTTCACTGTACTTTTATTCACCTAAACAATTTTCTTATTTAACTATTCTAGTGTAAGACCTAGTTGTTTATAGATTGATAAAAGCATAAGAGTTGAAGAAACTCTTAAGTTGATCAAAACAATGTGCAAATACCTTTAATTTAAATTGATTATTATAAGAAAATTAGTGGCTTCTTTATCAGGTATGCATGGGCATTTGATTTAACCTTATCCTCATTACAAACAACATTTGCCTCGAATTCCCGTACTTTCTTCTTTTCTTCAACCATCTCCAGGACCTCCTTTTTTTGACTACCCATTTGTAATAATTGAAATAGACTTATATTAGATTTTATGAATTTAATATCTCATATTAAATCATATTTCTTTTTACCATAAAAGTTTTTTCTACTATATCATTAGGAATTTAATGTATTTCCTTAAGAGTTTTCATTTTTTTCATTGTCTTTCTATTTTATCTTTTTTTAATTCAAAAGCCTTTTGCATAGTAGTGACTTTAGGGATACCATTTGGGGGTCTAGAATAAGTCATTATTTATTTCTCTTTATATATCAAATTGTACACTTCATTATTATTACATTCTTCATCAGACAAGGAATCTTCTTCTAAATTTATTGATTAAGAATGTTTACTCTCATATGATTTATGAACATAGTGTATGCTTGAGAGTCCATTGTCAGACTCAATATCTAGGAAATTTTAAGCTACTATAGGTCCATCATCATTAGAATAAACTACTTTAACCTCATGATGTCTATGTTTTTTGTGGTTGTTCTCTTACTTAATATTTACTTTTGTTGAAGTCTCTTCCAACTTTATAACTTTTTTAATAGATTCTTAAGCAATTTTTCCTTTTCTTAATTATTTTCTTGATTTATTAAATCTAAACTTGATTCTTTACTTGTTGAAGGAAGCATCTTGATTTGAGTTATATTATGTAAGGGGATTAAGATTTTCTATTTATCTTTTAAGGGTTGCATGTTTTCACTATTTGTTAAATTTGTTAAATTTAATTATTTCTCTAATTGAATAGATTCAGTAAACAAATCATTTAAAGTATTTAAATTTGGCATTCTTCTCAACCATATTGAAATATTTGGATTAACAAC
Source organism: Gnetum montanum (assembly GCA_015680685.1). Lineage (NCBI taxonomy): Eukaryota > Viridiplantae > Streptophyta > Gnetopsida > Gnetales > Gnetaceae > Gnetum > Gnetum montanum. The sequence goes on along the minus strand of MNCI01023425.1, from coordinate 522,542 downwards.
ATTCAAATATCTCTTTAAGAACTTCATTTGGTGGCTTACATTGTTGTTGAAATAAACCACAAATCCTCTAGAATTAAAAGTATAGGAGGAACAAGTTCCTTACAAAATATTAGGAAGGTATGGGATTATTGATTGACATACGAACTAACTCAGATGGAACAAATAGACTCTAAGTGCCTGAGTGTATGGAGTTATAATCTTTTAAAAAATTAGGTGTTCATGATAAGAGTAGTGAACACCCTAGATAAAACTAACATCCAACTACTCTTACTAGCTGAAGATTGAGGGAAAAGATCCGATGGTCATGAACACTCCTCATCATAAGTTTCTATTTTTCAACTTTTTTTTGAAAATAGTCTCACTTCTAGACCATGCTTCCAACTACAATCATAATAGAAATTTGAATTAGTATGCAATGTGTGACACATAGCTGTTAAGTACCTTGTCTTATTGATGGTTACACTTGGCTAAGTTATCATTGTGGTAGATTGATTCCTTTAGTCGTATTAGTAGTGAGACAGAAAAATAAGGTAACATAAATAAGTGGTCCATTAAATTTGAAAAAGTTCAACACAAGAAAATACTTGAAGAGGATGTAAGAATTCACATCAATAAAAAGGAAAGTTCATTGAAAAATGTTGTGAAGATGTGCACATCTGGATGTCATTGATGGGGAATGTAAAAGGATTTGATTGTGAGAATGTCTAAGGATAAAGAGCTTAACTAATCCAACCAAAAGATGTGCAAGTGGGTCATTCCCAAAGTAGACACAAGCATTTTATTGTGCTTGCATAACTTCGAACCAAGGAGTCCATGGGCTCCATGGATGATTAATGGTTTTAGAAGGTTAAGTACAAGAGTCGAAAAAAAATACCTAAGAGTTTTGACACATCAAACTAAGACATAGAACAAGAACATGAAACCAACAATGAGGTGAAACATGAAAAGCATAGATCGATGAGAGAAAGTGGAAGTTCGTAATTAAGGTCACATGAAATCCCCTGTGAAGTTTGTGGTTAAATGACTTGATAAAATTCATTATTAGTCTATACCAAAACCAACCATGTTTAGTGACATCACATTACCATTCTAAGACTAGTCTACCTCCTTGAGACACAAGAGTGCTCCCATAGAACAACCACTATTCCTTATTAGAGAAGAAAAGAGAAGTAGGAAGTGAGGAAGGCCTTAGTTAGTGGGCATCTTCAGGCATGGGTAACATGTCTTTATAGTCCCATAACTACTGCTAGTAGCCTATTTATTTTTTCTAAGGGGTGTGCTTTGTATTTCCATTATTTTTTTATTTTTTTTTACTTTATTTTTTTAATGAGAAGCACACTATGTAAAGACTTATTTAACTTCCTTTTATTGGTTGACATGGAATAGTAAGAAATCCATGAAAACACACATGCACCTAGGCAAGCAAAAAGGCACAAAGAATACTGAATTCCTTTGAAGTCATGCCCTATTCAAACCTTTGAATCCTTTCCAAATCCAAAACTATGAAAGTCACAAATTTGTTAATAGTTTTATTAATGAAAAAGGGACTGCATATTTCTAGAACAAGAAAAACCATAGAATTTGTGGATGGGTGAATGTTGTGGAATCACTTCCTGTTGCATGAAAAAGAAACCATGCCCTAATCATTAGTGATAAAATTTCAACATAGAATCAAGACACTAATAATCAAATAATTGAATAGTACATACCCACATCAATTAAATCATGTTGTACCCAGTTGGCAATAAGACACTTATTATTAAAACAAGATAAGAAAATCACATTCCAATAAACAATAATATATAAGAAATTGTAAAATACTAAGGAAAAAGAAAAAGAAAACTTACTAACGATGTTGCAAAACAAAAATTTTGAAAAATTAATAATGTTGAAAACAAAAAGTATAAAATAAAAAATATCTAAAATAAAAATATAAAAAAATGAGAAGTCATGTATATGATTAGCATGGATGGCCATCTCCCCCATGATTGAGTTGAAAGGAGGAGATCTAAATTATTGAGCATGGTTGTCCATTCAATGAAGCATTTGTTGTATTAGTTAGCTTATGCTCATTGAAAGGTTTAACTTGTTGTATGTTGACCAAATATTTTTCATTTGGGCTCCTAGGTTTGTGGATCATCATGGCCCTAGAAGGAAAAGTTTCATAAATTATATAATGTCCTTTCCACAATGTCTAGAATTTAGTTCGTTGAGGTACATGTGTGGGTTTCTAGTAGAGAACCTTATCTCTTGGTTGAAATTTGAATTTTCTAATTTTAAGATCATGGCACTTTTTGTTGAATGCCTTATATAATTCATTAGATGATAGGGCCATCAATTGATTTTTATCTACTAAGTTGAGAGTCATTAATTTTTATTTTTGCACTAGATGTAAGTCAAGGTCAAGGTGATAGGATGTTGAAAGTTCATAGAGCTCAAATTAAATAGAAAATGTTGGTAATCTTCTATACACTAGCTCATAGGGAGAATAGACTATAAGAAGTTTCCATGTTGAGCAATAGGCCTAAAGGGCATCATTAAGTTTCATGGTCCAATCTTTCCTATATTTGTTTATATTTCTTATTTAAATCCTTATGATTTCCCTATTGGTAATCTCAACTTGACCATTGGCTTGGGAGTGGTAGGGTGTTGTGAGTTTATGTTCAAACCCTAAGCATTGAGTTAGCTTTCGAAAAGTCATGCCTATAAAGTGAGTTCTATTATAGAAAATTAATGCATGTGGCATACCAAACCTATTTACAACATTTTCCTATACAAACCAAGTAGTAGTAGAAGATGTATAGTTGGTGATGGCTACTGCTTCTACTCATTTCATACAATAGTCAACAATGATATGATGTATACCTTTCCATTTAACATGGGTGTGATGAGACCCATGAAATCTATGCCCCAGATGTTAAAGGGTTCTAGTGGTTGAATCCATTGTTGAGGTTCCTCCATTCAAGCAGTTGTTCCACCATTCCATTGGAAGAATTCACAAGAGTGGACATATTGATAAGCATCCTTGAAGATTTTTGGTTGGTAGTACCTTACCATTAGGATCTTAATGCTCGTGCACCTCTTAGCATAGTGGCCTTTACAAGGACCTTCATGAGCATCTTGGAGAATGCATAGTTGATCAACATTAGGGACATACCATTGAACCAAGCCATCAAAAAATACTTTGTAGAGGTTTCCATTGATCTCCATGAAACATTTTACTTGCTAAAGAAACTATTATCTCTTCCATGGTCCAATCCTTGTGGCATCTCTTGAGTGAAAAAATAGGTGAGAATGCCATCATACCATGTACGCTCATTAGGAAATTATTTAGTTATAGCCTTGGCAAAGAGGAGTTCTTTAGGAAACATATCAGATAATGGGCTCTTCTTCTCTTTTTTTTCCATCGTAACCGAGACAAGTGGTCAATGACCAAATTCTCAGTACCATTTTGATCTACCATCGTAAGATCAAATTCCTATAAGATCACTAGCCACTATATGACATGGGGGCTCACCATTGGCTTGTTCATTACAAAGTGGATGCCACTATGGTCTGTGTGCATAAACACCTTGTATCCAAGCACATAATGCCTAAACTTTTCTAGAGCAAACACCACTACAATTAGTTCTTTTTCTATAGTGGTGTAATTTAGTTATGCATCCATAATACTTTGACTTACATAGTGGATATAATAAGGATGTTTCTTATCATCCATCTATGTAAGCATAGCTCCTAAGGCATAATTTGATGCATTTGTCATAACATGAAATGGTCTAGATTAGTCAAGTGCTTGTACAATTGGAGTTTCTATAATTTTCTCCATTAATTATTGGAATGATTTTCAACATTCATCAGTCTATAAAAATGGAACATCTTTCTTTATCAACTCAACTAATGATTTTGTAATCCTAAAAAAATTCTATATGAATCATCGTTAGTAGCCAATATGTCCAAGGAATGACTAAACATCTTTCATAGCTTCTATTTTGTGGGTTATTCCTTGGATGACCCTTATTTTTTCAAGTTCTACCTCAATTTCTACTTGTGAGATTCCATGCTACAATACAATGCCTTCCTAGACCATTAGATGTCTCTTTTGCTAGTTGAGCCATAGATTTGTTTCAACACATCATTTTAGTACTTGCTCAAGGTAGTTCAAGATTTACTCAGATGTAACTCCATAAGTGTAGAATCCATCCATGAAGACTTCCACACCACTACCAATTTGCTATTGAAAAATGCTTAGCACTAGGTGTTGAAAGGTAGTAGGAGTATTACACAGACCACAAGGCATCTTGCAATATGTAGAAGTCCCCTAGGAACTTTTGAATGTTATCTTGGCCTAGTCCTTTGGTGTGATCTAGATTTGGTTATAGCCACTATAATCATCTATAAAATTGTAGTATCAATGTCCAAAGATTGTGTCTAATAAACAATAAATGAATGATAATAGAAAATGATCTTTGAATGTTGCCATATTCAATAGCTAAAACTTGATGCATGCTTGCCACTTGCCATCTTTCTTTGACACAAGAATGAGTGGACTAGTCCACTCACTCTCCATAATGGGATAAATGAACCCCACCTTGAGGAGTTTGATTTTCTCTTTGATGATCTACTTTAGTTTGGGATTCAATCACCTCTGTAGCTTCCTCTTTGGCTTCATGGCCGGATTAGTGTAGATAGAATGCTAGCATATCCTAGGATCAATTTTTCTGAGTTTAGGATATGACCAAGAAAAGGCTACTAACCATTTTTCAACTACATTCAATAGCATCCTTTTCTATTTTAGAGCAAGATTTGCATTGATTATGACTAGATTTTCATCTTTTAAGAACACATATTCCATGTTAGCTAGTAGTGTTTTTAGTTCAAGGTGCTCTTATTTGAAATTTTTAGAAATTTTCAACTCTTCCTAGTAAGTATCATTATTTGCATCATTAAAGAGTTGGTGATCAACTTGCTCATCCATTCCTACAAGATATGCACATATTATACTTTCAGTTGGTTCTATGCAAAGTATGTTACATTTAGAATTAGTGGTCAGCCACTGGGTGCCCTCTTGTTTTGTGGCTACTACATATAGAAACCTTTGAATTTCTGCTTCTAGTGCACACTACTTACATGTAGAGATGGATGCTTATTTCACTTCCTAGATTTTCTGCACATAATTGCACCATGTATCATTGTATGCAATGCATGGAACTTGCTTCTTCTTGATCTTCCCAAATGCATTTTCTTTAGATATTTCTAGGAAAATATCTCTGATGCCCATTCTTACATCAACGGTGCTTAACCATGCCCTTCCCATGATGACTGGGAAGTCCCCTTTGCAATTCTCAACCTTGATCACTAGGAAATCAGCAAAATAAGACCATTCATAGACAATGTTCACAATGTATTCTACCAATCCCAATGAAATAGTATTGGATTGGTCTATTAATTCTAATTTGTTATTACTCTTCTTGAGAGGAGATAGGATCCATGCATTATACATCTCATAAGAAATTACATTGACACTAGAACTTGACTTAAGAAGATATTTACACTATTTATTCCTAGCAATTTGCAAATAAATACGAGGACTTCTAGGATTGGTTAATTTCCTAGGAAGGTTTCTAGAATGGATTCAATCAAATACGATGTGAGTAAGCATCATATTATGGATCTTGGATGATATTTGGTTTGAAGGCAACTTGAAGGAATTTGATACAGAGGGAGATGGAGAAATAAAATTTTCAACCATAAATGTAATTGAGGGATTAGGCAGACTCTGGGGTTGGAAGAAAGGTCTTTTCTTTGATTGAGTATCTGAAGAACTTGGTTGATGAATTAGTTATAGGTTAACAACCCTAGTAGCATTGTGTTGTTGCGATTAAGCTAGTAGTTCATCCTGCATAGATGGAGTAGGTTGTAGCTATGTAAAGGATGGAGGAACATGTGTAGGGACAGGAGGATGATAAGGGTAAAAGGTGGTATCCCTCCTTCTAAGTGGAGAATGAATTTGATAAGCATTAGGAGGGTGGTAGTGAGATTGAAAAGTAGAAGTGTGACTAGAAAAGCCACGTGGAGATAAGGGTTGTTGAATATAATACCCATATAAAACATGTTATTTGCAAGGGTATTGCTACCTTGGTGTTGTTAGCATCCATGACTATGGTTGCTACCACTATTGATGCTACTCATATGGTTACAATGGTGTTTCACTTAGATAATACTATTGTTGCTAGTGGAACTACCTTGAATTTCCTTGAGGATAAGGTAATCTTCTAAGTGTTTGCCTTTGTGCTAGTTGTAGATTCAAGGCATACATCCTATATTTCTATAAGTGTGAAAAAATAGAACAACATTCCTTAGGATGTTCATAGTGGTAGATGTCACATCCACCATCATCATCCAATTTTCTTCTCACAACTTCTTCTATTGCAATAATCTTGCCCTTACCTCTTTGATACATTTATTTTCATTGCACCTCTTATGCTCATGATCACTACCTTGCTCTTTGGACTCTTTAGCAATTTTTAGAATATCTTGAAATCTGCTATCCATGGAATCCCATAACTAATTAACCTTGGTTATAATTTCAAATTGAAATTTTTGGATTGGTAAGGTTTTCCTATTTGCCACCTTATCAAGTGTTGATTCTTCCTCACTATTACAAAATCAAACCTCCCTCTTACAAATGGAAGGATGATAGTTATACTATTCTACACTTTCTCTTTTTCTATTCACCTTTCTCTTTTGCTACCTACTTGATCAATCTTTGGATTTGACAGGTGCTTAATTCTAATAGTCACCTTTAGGCATAGATGCAAAGGATTCTTCTCATTTTAGATTAAAGCCTATATACAATGTGGTGAAGTTGGTCCAGTTGAGAATAACCATGGCTAGGACATCTATGCATTAAAAAGTAGCATCAGCCTATGATGGCATCCAAGGGTTTATGTGTTCCTTGTTTCCATCCTTGGATCTACCTTCTTAGGTTGGATAGTGTGGAGTATGTTTGATATTTTTTATTGAAAAATTCAAGCATGGTACTCTATTGTCTAATAGATTCTGGTTCTAAGGACTAGTACCAGTTCTTTGCTTCTTTAATGAGTGTTCTTGGAAACAACTTAAGCTTTTGCCACTCATTTTCTATGTTCTACAAGGCACATGCATCTTGGAAAGCTTAGAGATGATTTTCCATATCTAAGTTATATCCCCCTTCAAATTGAGAAATATTGTTTATGTCTAACCTTTTTATTTGACTATACTTTACATGCCTTATTAGAATTCATACTACCTCTACAATATTGAGCATACTTCAAGTAGCATATAAAGGCTCATCGAGGCCATGATTATAGTGCCTACGGTGCCCTATACTACCCCTTCATTCATGGTGATGGGCATCTTTTTAATGCCCATGGCCTTGGTCTTACCTTACCAAATCATCCCTTCGATCATTTTAGTACCACTGGTCACCTTCATCATGGTCATGCCCCCTACAATTATGATCAGAGCTAGAAGAAGAAGATGATGATGACAAAGGTGAAGAGGAAGGAGAATTGGCACCATCATAGTGCTTGGTACCACCTCTTCGATGATCATGACTACATGTATGTTAGGAGTGGTCATGCTTGTGTTCATTAATAATTAAAATTAACTTCTTAATCAAAATGCATTAAAGTAAAGTGCATGAATAATAAATGCATTAAAAGAAACATTAATCTATTTTTAGTGCTACAAGGATTATCAAAAGTGCTCATATTTATTCCCATCACACTACTATGCTTAGGTACATTAGTGATCAAATAAAGGTTTGTACACACTTAGACTCCTATTGTGGGCACTCAAAAAATATTCTAACTTTGGAGAAAATAAACTGCAAGAGCTTCCCTATGCTATCACAAAACTATTTGAGCCCAAGTGCTATATTTATAGGATGGCATATATCTCACAATATCATATATTTAAAATTGTGTCTTGGGCTCTAATGTCAAATATTTGATATTAGAGCACATGATTCATCACATGGGTAACATGTCTTTCTCGTCCCATAATCAATGCTTGTAGCTTGTTATTAAGTCTAAGAAGTATGCTTTGAATTTTTATGATTTTTTTAGATTTTATATTATTATTATATATAGATGGGAACCACAGCATGTAAAGAATTTAACTTCTTACTATTGGTTGATACTAGGAATGGTGAGAAATACATGTAAACACTCATGCACTTAAGACGGTAGGCAAGTACAAAGAGCATTGAGTTTCCTTGAAGCCACATCCTTGTATATCCTTTTAATTCTTCCCAAGTGTGGAAACTACTAAGGTTACAAGTTCATTAAATGTTTTTATTAAGAAAGGGATCCCATATTTCCAAAACAAGGAACATCATAGAGTTTTTGGATGGATAGATGACATGGATTCATTGCTTGTTCCATGAAAAAGAAACCATGTCTTAGTTATGAATACCAAAATTCAAAGATAGAATCCAAACATTAGCAATCAAATAACATTTTAGTACAAACCACCATTAATAAACATCATCACTATGTTTTATTGGTAATAAAGGAAGAAACACAAACATAAGTGTTGATGCATAAATTTTGGACATGCCAACACCAAGAAAAAAACTCGCTTAAGGAGACTATTGTCTAGGCACCTCCTGTATGGGTATAGAAACCCAGAAATAGTCTCAGTTGGAGAGGGCTATGTGACATTTAAACATAGTAAATCAAACCAAAAATCAAGAGAATTAAAATTGTATAACTATCTTGAATTTCAAGACTTAATGAAAATGTAGTAACTAGTAAATTTAAACTTTTTCCTAGTCTTCTGCTACTACCATTGGTCTATGCAGTCTCATTGTCATGGATGCTACCACAGCTGACACTACTCATAGCTACCAAGAGAGGGAGAGAGAGAGATCTATTTCATCATCGATTGTCATTGTTAATGGTTTCTACTAGGTAGAAAATCCTTGTGGTAGTAGGGATGAAAACCCCACTACATAAGGATGAATTGCTATTGGGTGTTACCATTGCTACAACCATAGATCACCATTGACTGCTACCTATCATATGCTTCTATGCACATGACCATCACCTAAAGCTCTACACAAACATTAATAGGAGAGGCTATCATCATGCATCAACTATCACATGTAGCCTAGGGAAACTACTTGCTATGACCATTGAGGTTGATGCATCACTGCTTGTGCTTATTGCCACCATGTTGACATTGTGTCATGCATCTGCTTCCTAAAGATGTGCTTATCATGCATGCGTGCTATCTATCTCATGTTGCTATGCATGCATGCTTAGTAGCTCTTATGCCTATCATCTACCATCACTTATTATCTATGATGTTACTATCAAAGAAAGGGAGGTAGCCCTATGAAAGAGAGAAGATCACTCGTTGTCTAGAGCCACATGCACTATTGCCACTACTAGTGTTGATGTTGGTGTCCGTGATCACTTACTATCATCAGTTTTCAAGAAAAAAAATAAAACCTCATGCATCCTACTATTATGCACTAGTGTTGATGTGTCCCTTCTGCTAGGGTAAGGGAAGGCTAAGTGATCCTTTACTTACAACTATTGAGTGTCTACTTCCAAGAAGAGAGAGGAGGCTCTACCAATGTTGTTGGGGAGGCATGATAATCGATTGCCTAGTAGCAGCACCATGTATGTGTAGGAAGAGGATGGGAACGATGAGAAATTCCCTAAATAGTGATACAAACACCATCAAAATATGATCTTAGTCATGAATAGGATCACTTCCCCTACACCATTTTCCATTATTGGTTGCTAACTAATAGTTGAGCATTGACTATTGTTATTCATACCACATGTTGCCACGTTGACTGTCATTTTTGGTGGTGCCCACTACTAGGTAGGAAAACCTCAACCATTGCTACTGAGAGGGGGACCTACTATACATTTCCACCATCCCACCTACCACATGTTGCCCAAGGAGGGCTGCTTGCTACCACCGCTAGTGTTGACGCTACATGCCACTACATACATTGCCACTAACATGCATCAAGTGCATGCATGCTTGGCCATTCTTCACTACTGCAAGTGGTCTACAATGCCATCTATTACCTATCATGCACCTCCTAGGAGGATCACTTGCTACTGTGCATTATCTAGGTTGCCAATGCATCACCTATAGCTACTATCACTAGTGTTGACATGCACCAACTGTGGCTCCTACATTGACACATTGGTCACTAGTAGTTGCTATCATCATTGATTGCACAACTAGTCTATCACACACATATGCTACGTTTTCTATCATGTGTTTTTGCAACTACCACTATCCAGGAGCCTGTTGTGCCTCCATCATACCACTCACTACCAATGGGAGAGAGAAAAATAGTATCCTACCATTGACTATTGTTGTCTATAGTTGCTAGCATCATCCACATGTGCCATTAAACACCTATCGTTCACAACCATGCTTGCCATGCCACCATACTAACTACCATGCACTGCTACTACCCAAGGAGAAAGAGGATCCTACTTCTTCCTACAACTACTGACCATCATATGTAGTGTACAATTCAAAGCCACTACTACAAAAGAGAGAAATGGCTACTCGATGGATGATGATCCTCCTACTACTATTACTTCAACCCCCTTCTACAGCTACTCCTACACTAGTTTAAATGCCCACTCCTACATAACTCCCATAATGAATGGACATAGCTTTGACCATGCTACCCACTACCACACATTAGTTAAGCCAACTCTTGGGCCATTACATCCACTTGCAAAAAAAAACTTAATTGAATGTATGTATGTTAAACTATCTAATGGAAAGGATTCCAAAATTCATTAATTTTTTATTTTTTCAATTACAGTATGTTTAAATATTATTATAATACCAAAAAAGATGTAAGTAACAGTTTATGATACCTTATATTCTGGAATATATAAAAAATGTAAAATGCATTTCCTAAAATAATTCTTCACAAAGCTAACATGAAGATATTGTTGAAATACTATTGTCGTAATATTGAGGAATCATAGGTTTTTTTTCTTAATTTTTCTTTTTAATCCATGCCTTGGTTTCTGCAGTGTAAGTGAATATAGACCACATTTAGCTTCATATAAATTTGGTCCATGATTCATGTTTCCTAGTGATTAGGCAAGTAAATCATGGCCCCATGGCTAGCATGGGCAAGGTTGACATTAATAATTAGTCCCCAAACTTTGAATTTCATGCAACTGCAAGGGGGATCAAAACCATTGAAATTTTAAAAGGAGATGCAATAGATAGATGATCAAAAAAATCACAAAATAGAAAAATTGAATTTTAAAAGTCAAGTATACTAACCTAAATATCATTAAAATAACCATATCATTAAGAGAGAACTAGGTGTGGGCCACCCTTACCACATCATCTTATTAAGCTCATAACATATACTATTTATAGATAATAACTTTAACTAGATATGTATATATATATAAAATTAAGATCCCATTCCTAATCTTCTCACAAGGTAAAAGTCAAAAGTATGTGGACTACTTTGAGCATTAGACTTATGCCAGAATTAATAAGAGGACAAGCTCAAGTTAGATCATAACTAGCCACAAATTTTGGATTTTTCCTTGTTTTCTTTTTTTTTTTGAATTTTAAAAAGGGAATGGATGAAAAGGGATTCTTTGATTTTCTCCTCTCTTTTTTTGAATATTTGGAAAATAGGTTTAAAAGGAAAAATGGGGATTAGGGTGAGGATTTTTGCCGAACCCAATCACACTCAAGAACTTATCACACTACCAATGAACATGGTCCTCATTCTTTTTCTTTATTTTCTTTTCTTTTCTTTTCCTTTTTTATTGAGAAAACTATGCTCATTGTGTACATCATTCTTAAGGCAGGAATTCCAACACAAGTCTGGTTGATTAGCTACACTACCAAAGAACACAGTCTTTTTAGAACCTTGCCCGTGGTGTAGTTCAACCCTTGTGTATGTGCATTTAATTATAATATGATGGCATCATAGTAGGTGTCCTTGGTGGCTAAAGGTTCTCAAGCTAGGATGAACACACTTCATTCTATTGCTCATAGAATAGCCATTGATCATCACACTTGAGGGCTATAATAGAATGATTTCTCCTAAAATAGATCATGCAAAGTTATGATATGGTCTATAATAGAGTGCTTAAAGGAGAAATTAAATGGTTGTAAGATGCTTAAAGGAATGAAGGTGAATTTAATTTGGATATTTCACTATTGAAAAATTAGAGAAAGCTTATAGGATTTAGAAAATGGTAAGTTTCTCAATTCTCAAATAGAGGTTCAATCCTAGGCATAGTTACTTGAAGAAGTCAAGCTTTTGCTTATTTACCAACTCTCCTAGACCCAATTAGTAGCATGAGTACTATGACTCTAAGTGATAATCCTTTATTTGATTTGGAGAAGGAAGTTCATTAAAGAAAAACATGAAAAAATTATCAATGAACTGGAATCTAATCAAAAAAACCTCTAAAGTTTTTGTTTTGAGACAATCAACAAAATGGTTGGGATTTTTCCTTATCTACTATTCAGACTTTTTTCAATAAGCTTTTTAATCAAGAGGTTGCCCCTATTATGCAAGATAACTCTAATGTTCTTGAGTTATCCTTTGATGATTTTTTTGTAAGAATTTAAAGGTTATTTTGAGAATGGTGCTAATGTTAATGGATTATATGTAGAACTTCTTAGTTGGGGTGGTTTATTGATGTGGAAAACAATATGCAACCTTCTTAATAAAGAGATTCAACATAGTTCACTCTTGGTATTCTAGTCCAACAGTCTTACTTTTCAAAAGGATTGTAATCAATTTAGTTTCCACTAAGTTGTTGGGCACTATATTGGAAAAGGAAGAAATACAAGGTCTTTATACTCAATCCTAAGTAATATTTAGGAGAAATTATACTATTATAGACCATCTCATAACATGTTTGGACTATCTGCCAAGTGAACTTGCGTTTTGGTCATTGGAGATTTTTCTTTATTAGTTTTGGGGTGTATGAAATATCCTTTGAATTGCATCTTTCATTTCATTAAATTGTAGAAGGTCATACATTAAAATATTGGCTTTAATTTTCTTCAAATCCTAAACTAGATCATAAGTCTTATGTTCATCTTTGGCTTCTTGTTGAGGTGGAGCTTTAATAGGTAGAGAAGTGGAGTTTGGTAATTGTGGGACATTTAGTTGGGATGGCCCAGTTTGGTTGTTTGTGTTGTTTTGACTAGGAACTCTTCTATTTGGAGGAGTATAAGTATAATTCCTAGTTTGTTGTTATGTGTTATTCATAATGTTACTAAGTCTACAATAGTGAATGTTATGCTAGTTGGGGTCACTTACCATAACTTGTTCCAATGAGGGAACTTCCTCATTCTTAGTTTCATGGGGTGTGTTCAAGACCATAATTTAGGGTTTACAATTTTTTTTGACTTTGGGCATTGTCATCATATAATGCTAAAAATTAAGAACAAGTCCACTCAGAATGTTGCCTAGTGTTATAGAAATAAAAATAATCATCATTGATTGATATACATGGCTTTTCAGGTTGTATAGGATCATTGTTGTTTTTCCTCTTTAATTTAACTACTTCATTTGACATTTCTGAAGTGAAGTTAATATATTGGCCATCTAATTTTGAGTTGTAGATCCAACCATATTGGATATCCCAATTGGGTTTATGATGCATTGGATTAAGGATTTTGATTGGTCATCATTCAAACTAGTGTTAGATGGTAGGAATAAAGAAGATGTGGGATCCTGAAAATAGCCATCTGTGGATTGAGTCTATTAAAGGGAAGTGGAAGTTTGAAATATGGTATTGGTCATTGGGAAAGTTGGTAAAGGTAGAGGACTAGATTGCATAGGGTTGCTAATACTCATCATCCCAAATTGAGTCTGAATGTTATTCATGACTGTAATTTGTTCTAACTTGATGGCTTTAGCCATTACCCTTGTATTTCTATTATGTTGGAATCAAATTTAATGGCATAGGTAAAGAAGGGATCGATCATAGAGAGGTAGAAGTTAAGGATTCCATCAAGTTGCAGATGCATCTCATTTGGCACATAACCAAGTTGATGAAGGAATCTTAAGTTGTAGTCATGGACATTTTCTCTAGGTATTTTCCTTAGGCTTGTAAAATTGTTTCATACTATTATTGAGCTACTAAACTTGTCAAAATAAAGCAAGAAATTTTTTTAGAATTCTTACCATGAGTTAATGGAGGCATTAGGGAGCATCAAAAACCATTGGATGGCTTTGCTTCTAAACGTTATCACAAATACTCTACATGCTATGTCATTTTGTGCAATGTTATGGATTCATAATAAGGTTTCAAAACATTGTATATGTTGGTGGGCATCACTAGTAAGGGTTCTAGGATCAAAGAACAAGTTTATGTTCTAGAGGAATTTTGGAATGTTATGGTAGCTAATGAAGTTGAAGGGGTTGCTCACTAAGGGAGTTGGAGGTTGATTGAATGCCATCCTAGTTCAAGTTCTTCTAAGGATAGAACTTTTGAAACATGAAGCTTGTTACTTCCTTAATGTAAAGTGATGTGTAGTTGGTCAATTAGGGGCAAAGGAGACTTCACTCATAAAACAAAAATTATAAAATATAAATGCTCAAATAAATTATAAAATTAGGTAAAAATAAGAATATTGAAACAATATTATTATTATTTTGATAGAAAACTAAAATCTACTATTTAGAAGATAAAAATTTTAAAATAATAAATGTAGGAGATTGCAATATATAAAATTTAAAAGGAAAATAGTGAAATGAAAAATTTCATAAAAGTAAATTTAAAACTAATTATTTAATGAAAACCACCTCACCAAAGTCAAGACTAAGGTAAGGACTACCAAAATTAGAACTAGGACAAGAAGGTTTAGGATTTTGATAATGATAATGACAATTTTTAGGAAAGAGGAAGCATCAATTTTTCAAAAAAAATCAAAAAATAAAGGTTTGAAGATCAGGGTTTTGAATAGGAAGCACAAGAAAAGAAAAATAAACTTTAGGGAAACAATAGTTTTGAAACAAGAATAGGATAAAAAAAATGATAAGAAAAATTAATATTTCGGGAAAATGGAAAACAAAGGCTAGAAGAATGACCCTCCTTCTGGTGTCAAAAAGGTATTGATGCATAAATTTTGGATGCTCCAACATTTGGAAAAAACTTGTTTGAGGAGACTATTACCTAGGGCACCTCTCATATGGATATGGAAACCTAATAATAATCTCAACTAAAGAGAGATATGTGATGTTTCAACATAGTAAATCAAACTAAAAATTAGAAAAATTAAAATTGGATAATTGTCTTGAATTTCAATACTTAATAAAAATATAGTAACTAGTAAATTTAAACTTTTTCTAGGTCTCCCGCTACTACTATTGGTCCATGTAGTCTTATTGTCACAGATGCTACTATAGCCAACACTATTTGTAGCTGCTGGGAGAGGGAGAGTGAGAGATTTGTTCCACCATAAACTATTATCATTTGTGATTACTACCAAGTAGAAAATCCTTATAGTAGTAATGACAAAAATCCCATTGCAAAAGGACAAAAACCCCCACTAAGTAGGGTAGTGCCACATGCACAACCATCACCTATAGCTCTACACAACCATCACCTATAATCCATTGCCACATGCACAACCATCACCTATAGCTCTACACAACCACTATTTGGAGAGGTAGCCACAATGTGTTAACTATCATGCATTGCCTAGTGAAATCACCTACTATCATTGATGGAGTTTACATGACATTGGTCATGCTTACTATCACAGCATGTGTAGTATGTTGCATGTCTGCTTCCTGATAGCATGTCTGCCACACACATGCATTGTCTACTATGTGTTGTTGTGCATGCACACTCTATAGCTGTTGCACCTAATGTCTATCATCCCTTGTTATCTGCAATGCTACCATCAAAGAAAAGGAAGTGGCCTAGTAAGAGAGAGGAGACCACCCATTGTTTAGATCCACATGTACTACTATCGTTGTTGGTGTTAACACCAATGTTTGTAGTCTCTTACTACCATTGATTGTCAAGAAAAAAAATAGAACCTCACAAACCTCATTGCTATGTACCATTGTTGATGTGCACCTTCTACTAGGGTGAAGGAAGGTTGAGAGATCATTTGCTTGCAATTGTTGAGTTTTTACTTCCAAGAAGCAAGAGGAGGCTCTACCTTAGTTGCTAGAGAGGCCCAATGATCAATTCCCTAATAGCAATACCACATATGTGAAGGAAGAGGATGGGGATGATGAGGAGAACCATAAATAGTGATATAGGCACCACCAATATATAATCTCAATCACCAGTAGGATCAAATCTCCTACACGATCCACCACTACCAATTGTTGATTGAAAGTTGATCATTGACCACTATTATTCATGTCACATGCTACCACATCGATCATCACTACTAGTGGTGCCCACTACTAGACAAGAAAACCCTGGCTGCTACTATTGAGAGGGAGGCTTATCACCATCCTACCTACCATGCCCCACCCAAGGAGGGTTGCCTACTACCATCACTGATGTTGACACCGTGCACCACCCTGCATGCCACCATTGCCATGCATTAAGTGCACATGTTCTTGGCCACTGTTCATCACTATGCATGGTTTGTGTCATCATTTACTCTCTATCATGGACCACCCATGGATGCTACCTACTGCCATGCATTGTCTGTGTTTCCATCTACAAATGCTAATGCATCACCTGTAGCCATAATCACTAGTGTTGATGTGTGTCAAATGTAGCTGCTATGTTGACATGTTGATCACCTATAGCTACTATTACTACCAATCACACAACTCTTCTACCATGCACACATGTCACACTATCTATTTTGCATTGCTACAACTGTTGTCATCTAAGAGCCTATCATGCCTCCATCATACCACTCATTGCCAATGAGAGATAGAAAAATAGAATTCCACCATTGACTACTGGTGTCTACAATTACTAACATTGTTTGCTTATGCCATTCTCATTCACTATGTCATGTGTCTACTTTATGATAATGCACATACTACACATGCTTGTTGTTCATCATGCATTGCTACTACCATGTGCTATGTAACTCCTACACCAAACTGCTACCAGTTGTGTAGTTGATGTTCATGTAGCTCCTCTCACCAATGCCTCACCATCATGGGAGAAGAGAAAAGAGGAGAGATAGCACCCATCAAATGCCTTTTTTTGTAACTAGGCCTACAATACTATCACACTAACTACCATGTTTCGTTGCTACCCAAGAAGAAAGAGGACCCTGCTTCTTCCCACAACTACCGATCATCATCTGTAGCATATAGTTTGGAGCTAATGCTGCAAAAGAGAGAAGGGACTACTTGATCTCCACCCCCATTTTATACCTAGTCCTATTCTGATTTAAATACCCACTCTTGCATAACTCCCATAATGCCTGGACATAACTCCCGCCACATTGCCCACTACCTCATGTCAGTTATGCCACCTCCCAAGGTTGTTAAATCACCTCTCAAGCCATTACATCCACTTGCGTAAACAAACATAATTAAATGAATGTACGATAAGGACTCCAAAATTCATTAATTCTTATTTTTAATTATAGTATATTTAAATATTATTATAGTATCAAAAATGATGCAAATAATAGTTTATCATAGCTTGTATTCCAGAATATATAAAAATGTAAAAGACATCAATCACGAAATAATTCTCAACAAAGCTAACATGATGATGTTGTTAAAATATTATTATTATAATACCAATGAACCATAGGTTTTTTTTGTTTAATTTTCCTTTTTAGTCATTACCTTGGTTTCCATGGTGTAAGTAAAGATTGCTCATGTTTGACTTCATATAAATGTGGTTCATGATTCAAGTTTCCTACTAATTAGATGAGTAAATCGTGGCCCCATGCCTAGCAGGTGAGGTTAACATCAATAATAAGAAAAAATAAGGGAAAAAAAATTTTGTAAAATATAAAAGTAATTGTAAAATAATCAAGAAAGATAAAACATACTAAAGACATTGTAAAATAAAAAATGATGTAAAACAAAAAGTGTAAAAATTGAGGAGCCTCTTTGATGGATTTAGCATTGATGGCCATCTCCCCCATGGCTGATTTGGAAGGAGGAGATTTGAAATATTAAACACGATTGTCCATCCAAGGAGGTGTTATGGTTGCTAGCTCTCTTAGGCTAATGGACAAGTTTGACTTGTTGCATAATGACCATTAGTTTCTTATTTGGGCTCTTAGGTTTGCAGATTAACATGGCCCTAGAAGAGAAGGTTTTATAAATGATGTAAGGTCTTTTCCACAACATTTAAAACTTAGTTCTTTGTGGAACATGTGTGAGGTTCTAGTAAAGAACCCTTTTTCCTAGTATAAATTTTACCTTCCTTATTTTAAGGTCATGGCATTACTTATTGAATGCCTTGTGCAACTCATTAGATGATAGGGCTACCAATCAATTCTCATCTAGTAAGTTAAGGTCCATTATTAGTTTTTCCTTTTGTGCTACACATAGGTCAAGGTCACTTTTACAAGTTGTTGAGAGTGTACAAAGTTCAGACTAAATAGAAAGAGTTTGAAGGTTTTCGTATACTAGCTCATAGGAATAATAGCCTATATAGAGTACCCATGGATATTGGTAGGTCCAAAGGGCATCATTGAGTTTCATGCTCCATTCTCTCCTCTATTTAGTAACTTATCTTGTTAAGATATTAGTAATTTCCCTATTTGTTATGTCTACTTAACTATTGTCTTGGGGGTGGTAAGGTGTTATTAACTTATGTTCAACCCCCAAGCATTGAATGAGCTTCCTAAATGTAATGCCCATAAAGTGAGTACCATTATCAAAAATAAGTTCACATGGCATACCAAACATGTCTACAACATTTTATTATACAAACCAAATAGTTGTAAAAGTTATACAATCAATGATGGTTGCTGCTTCTACCCATTTTGTACAATAGTCAACAACAACTATGATGTATGCCCTTCCTTTTGACATGGGTGTGATGAAACCCATGAAGTCAATGTGCCAAATGTCACTACTAAGGTTCCAGTGGTTGGATCCACTACTGAGGTTCCTTCATACAAGTGGTCATCCCACCATTGGGTTGGTAGAAATCACAAGAGCAAACAAAGTGGTGGACATCCCTAAAGAATGTTGACTAACAATACCCTACCATCAGGATCTTAATGGCTGTGCATATCCTAGAATAGTGGCCCCCCACAAGGACCCTCATGAGCATCCTGAAGGATGCATAGTTGGTTAACATTAGGAACACACCAACAAACCAAGCCATTAGCACATACCTTGTAAATATGTCCATTGATCTCCATGAAGCATTTGGCCTTATTAAGAAACTACTATTTCTTCTTGTTGTCTAGCTCTTGTGACATCTTCTAAGTGAGAAGGTAGGTAAGGATGTCATTGTACTAGTTAGATTTAGTAAGTACTTGTTTATTTAGAACACTAAAAAAGAGAAGTTCATCAAAAAATTAATCAGAAAGTGGACTCTCCTTCTCTTTTTTATTCCATGTCAACCAAGACAAGTTGTTGGCAACCACACTTTTAGTCTCCTTTTAATCTACTATGGTGAGATTGAATTCCTGTGAGATCACCAACCACCACATGAAGTGGGGGCTCACCATTGGTTTGTTGATAAGGAACTAAATTGCACTATGGTCTATGTGCAGAAACACCTTATACCCAAACACATAGTGCCTAAATTTATCTAGTGCATATATCACCACCACCAAGTCTTTCTCTATTATCATGTCATTTAGCTGTGCACCCACAATGCTTCAGCTCACATAGTGGATATAGTAAGGATGTTCCTGATCATCCAACTATGTGGGCATGGCCCCCAAAGCATAATTGGAAGCATCCTTCATTATGTAAAATGGTCTAGACAAGTTAGGTGCTCATAGAATTGGAGTCCTCAAGAGCTTCTACTTGAGGTGCTAGAATGCATTTTTGCATTCCTTAGTCTAGACAAAGTAAGCATTCTTCTTTGTAAGCTCTACCAACAATTTGACAATCTTAAAGAAATTCTCTATGAAGGGCTAGTAGTAGCTAGTGTGACCAAGGAATGACCAAACATCTTTGATATTTTTTAGTTAGCAGGTAATTCCTTAGATGACCCTTATTTTTTCAAGGTCCAGCATAATCCCTGCTTGTGAAATTCTATGCCCCAAGATAATGCCCCCATAAACCATCAAATGGTTCTTTTGTCAATTAAGTTGAAGATTGATCTCCACGCACCTTTTTAGCACTTTCTTAAGGTAATCCAGTGATTGTTCAAATGTAGCCCCATAGGTGGAGAAGTCACCCATAAAGACTTTCACCATGCTACCAGTCTACACTTGAAAAATGCTTGGGAAAAGTTCTTGAAAGGCTATAGAGGGATTACATAGATAAAATGGCATCTTTCTCTATGTAAAATTCTCATAGGTACTTGTGAATGTGGTTTTGACTTGATCCTTTGGTGTGATCTAAATTTCATTATAGCTACTATAACCATCCAAAAAGTTATAATAGCAATGCCCAAAGATTATTTCCAACACCTAGTCCACAAATGGAAATAGAAAATGATCTTTGTAGGTCATCATGTTCAATAGTCTAAAGTCAATAAAAACCCTCCACTTGCCATCTTTCTTTAGTACTATCACAAGTGGGCTAACCCACTTGCTATTTGCAATGGGATAAATGAACCCTACCTTGAGGAGTTGCTCAATTTCCTTCTTCACAATTTGCTTTAGTTTGGGGTTCAACCATCACTGTAGCTACGTCTTTGGCTCAATTAAAGGATCTATATAGATGCAATGCTAGCATCTCTATGGATTAATTCTAGTGAGTTCATGATATGACCAAAAGAAGGCTATTGGTCATTTGTTGACCACCTCCAATAGCTTCTCTTTTTAATTAGGAGAAAGATTGGCATTCATTGTCATGGACTTTCCATTATTCAAAAAAACATATTCATGTTGGTAGGTAGATTTTTCAACTCTAGGGACTCTTGCTTGAAAATTTTAGGAACTCTCCCCATTTATGTCATTAGGTTCATCATCAAAGAGTTGGGGATGAACTTGCTCCATCTTATCCATGCCTTTAACATAGGCACTTATCAACCTCGTAGTTGGTTCCATGCATATTGTTGAGATGCTATTAGGATTAACTTATAGTCACTGGGTGCCCTCTTATTTTGTGGCTATTATGTATAGGAATCTTTAAACTTCAAACACATCTACACATTGCCTACATGCTATGATGATTATACTTTTCACAAACCATAGTTTCTACATAGAGTTTCACCTTATATCACTATACATAATGCATGGAACACACTTCTTCTTTATCTTTCCAAATTCATTTTCCTTGAAAATCTCCAAGGAAAGATCTTTAATTCCCAAACATGCATCAATGGTGCTTAGCCAAGCCCTTCCCATGATGATTAGGAAGTCCCCCTTGTAACTATCAACATGGATCACTAGGAATTTAGTAGGATAGGACCACCCATAAATGGTGGTTACATTATCCTCCACTAGTCCTAAGGGAACAATGATGGATTGGTCTACCAACTTAAGATGAATGTTGTTATTCTTAAGTGGAGATAGGTTTCAAGCTTTATACATCTCATGGAAAATTAAATTCACAACAAAACCTAAGTCCAGAAGAGCCTTGTAAGGGTCATTCTTAGTTATTTGCAAATAGATAAGGGGGCTTCCATGATCAAATCATTTCTTGAGAAGGTGACCAGCCTTAATTCAATTTGTGACATAATGGATAAAAATCACAATATGTACTTTGGGAGGCATTTGGTTTGAAGAGTTCTTGAATGAGTTTGTAGAGGATGAGGGAGAAGCAAGGTCATCAACTATGAGCGTATGTAAGGGCTTTGTAGGATTGTTGGTTTAGAACAAGGGTCGTTTGGGGGTTTAATGTCTAAACCACTTGACTGAGGAGCCAGATGTAAGTTAATATCCCTCATTACACTTATTTGTTGTACTTGGGCTGGAATTTCATCTTGCTTGATCAAGCAAGTAGTAATTGAGTTGATGGTGGAGGACATATATAAAAAGATGAGGAGAGTAGTAAGGAAATGGGAATTTCCCTCTTGGATATTAGGCTTTGTAGTATTAGGAAGAGTAGTAGTGATGTTAAAATGAAGTGTGACTAGAAGAATCATATGGATCTAGCTACTATTAAATGGACTACTACCTTTATGGTCACATCCCCCATGACTGTGAGTGCTACCATTGATGGTATTGCTCATAAAGTTGTGGTGGAGCTCCACTTGGATAGTAGGCTTGTTGTTGGTGAAACTACTTGGGGTTGCCTTGAGGATAAGGCAACCTTATGGGTTCTTACCTTCTTGCCAATCTAGAATTTAGAGCATACATCCTAGTCTCTTAAAAGTGTGACATAATGGAACAAAATTCCTTAGGATGTTTGTAGTGGTAGATACCACACCCACTATCATCATCTAATTTGGAGTCCAAAAACTCATCTATAGTAGAAACCTTGCCCTCTCCCCTTTGATGGGCATGTTCAACTTCCTTCCTTCTTCTACGAGCATGATCACTACTTTGATCTTTGGATTCCTCTACTATTTTTAGAGAAATTTAAAAAATTTTATCCAAATATTCTCACATTTTATCAATCTTAACCAAAATTTCAAAAACAAAATTTTGAATGAGCAAGATCTTACATTGCACCACCTCATCCAGTGTTGCCTCCTCCTCATTGTGATAAAATTGGACTTTCCTTTTTTTAATTAAAGGATCCTAGTTTTGCTCTTTTACACTTTTCCCTTTTCTCAACTCTCCTTCTTCTTTGGCAATATGCTCTAACAGCCTTTGGATCTAATAAGCTCTAAGTTCTAAAAGTCTCCCTTAGGCATAGATACAAAGAGTTCCTCTTATTTTTATGCTGACCCCATCTATGATATGGTGGAATCACTCCCTTTAAGAATAACCATGATTAGGACATCAGTGTAATAGAGAATAGTACTTTCCCATGATTGTGTTCAAGGGTTCATGAATTTCTTATTTCCAACCTTGGATCTTCTTTCTCATGTTGGACACTTGAGGGTATGTTTGATACATGTCATTGAAGAGCTCAAGCATCATACTCCAATGTCTAATTGATTCTAGCTCCAAGGGCTAATACCATCTTTTAGCCTCCTTAATGGGTATCCTTGGGAATAGCTTTAACTTTTAACATTCATTTTCAATGTTTTCTAAAGCACATGCATCATGAAAAGCTTGAATATGATTCTATGAATCTAAGTTGTATTCCCCTTCAAACTTGAGAATATTGTTCATATCTAACTGCTTGATTCTACTATCTTTCACATGTCTTGTTAGGATTCTCATTGCCTTTGTAATGTTTAGCATGTTCCATGTTGCAAGCAAAGGCTCATCATGGTCACAACCTCTATGATGGCCATGATACCCATGATGTCCTCTACTTCCCCTTGTTTTGTGATGATGGACATTCCTTGATTGCCCAAGCCCCAAGTCTTGAGAAGTCTAGTGGGCCCTACAATCATCTATATCCCATTTGTCACCTCCATCATGGTTACATCTTCTACAGCTTTGGTCAAAGCTAGAGAAGGAATAAGAGAATGTAAAAGATGAAGAGGAAGAAGGACTAGCACCACCTCGGTGCCTATTGCCCTATCTTCTTTGGTCACAATCATGATCATCATGTTTGTCCATGTTCCTACCTTGAATCCCACCTTTGGAGTTCCCATGATCATGGGACCCATTCTTGCTTGAACTAGAATTATTTATTGTAGACTATAAATTTTGGTTCAAGCCCCCTTCATCAAAACCAAGAAAAGTAGAGTTAGTGAATTAGGAACCCATATAGAAGGGATCCTCTAAATGTTTATAGTCTAGTAGGAATAAGGGGTTATTAAGCCATTTTTTAATGCTTCCTAATGCCTCTCCTATTATCAATCTATTTTGCATTGTGCCTTAGTGGGATGGTAATCTTGATAGTTATGATCATGCATAATGTATTTAGCATTGATCCCCTAGATGTCCAACCTCATAAGAGTTTGGAGCAACATCGCAAGAACTAATGAATTGGGTAGCAACATAATGTTATTCTTCATGTTACTCCACCACAACTATTTATCCTAATGTAGGATTAAGGTGAATTCTAGCACATACTCATTGGGATGAGTATATACCACTCTACACTATTAGGTCATTGGTTGATTTGAACCCCCATGCCTATGTTGATTGGATGCATGCTCGAATGGTGGTGGAGAATTAGCCCTATGAGAAGAAGACATTTAAGTAAACCAAGAAAAATAGAATTCTTGTAATATACTTTATTAGTTTAATGATTTAGCTTTAATGAGTTCATTACAATGTCATTGAATAATTTTCACTAAGTCCTAGATAGTGCACATAGCTACCTAAAGTCCCCAACAATGGTGCCAATGATAACCAACAAGTATACCCTATGCCCAACCATATGAATCACTAGCATTCACTAAGTAATCTAGTCAAATTTTGTAGAATTTAGCTTTCTAAGTACACTAGTTCTAGGAAGCAAACCTAACAATCATGATCATTATCTTCTTAATTTCACTTGTGAGGTGTAAATGTATGGTTAAGTATAATTGACGAATTTGATTTTTATCATTTTATGTTTTATCATTTAATTACCTAAGTTCTAGAAAATATAATAATAAATGTTTAATTGATCTAATAACTAAATGATTCTTAAGTAATCCTAACATAATCATCCATTTCCACTTTTTTTTACACATCTTAAACACATTACAATGCTACTAGGTTACCAAGCATTAGGTGCTTCTGGGGTTACCAAGTGTTAACGTATGCTCAAAGTGATCATACTTATGTGTGTTATTTAATTTCTATTAATTACTTGATTAAAATTCATTAAATTAAAGTGCATAAATAATAAATGCATAAGGAAAACAATAATCTATTCCAAGTTCTGCAAGGTTTAATTAGAAAATCTTGTCTTTATTGCTATTGACATTGAGGTGTTTAGGTCCATTAGTGCTTAAATAAAGATCTATACACTTTTCCACTCCTCTATGGGCACTTAGAAAATATTCTAATTCTAGAGAAAATAAACTATAAGAGCTTCACTAGCAACTAGGAAATGGAATGGGATGAATCATGCATCCAAGTGTTGTATTTATAGGTAGGCATGTATCCCATGGTATTGGATATCTCATAACATAGCATATGCTACAATATCGAGGCTCTGATATCAAGGCCAAATAAGAATACAATTCATTACCATCCCACTAACATCATAATGAAAAATAAGAATATACATTACCAACCTAGTCATTACCATCACTAAAATCCTCCTCCCCTAAATATAGATAACATGAATAATCCATGACTATGTTTACCCTTGGTGAGTAACCAAGAAAAAAAATAACAAGAGCCAACATTCAAGGAAGCTCTAGGCCTAGTTCTTCTAATAGGTCATTCAAAGAAAATCAAAGGGGTTGTTCAATTACAAGTATCAATTGTATTCTAGAGTATTCAACTTGAAAAAATAGATTCAAAAATGGAAGAAATACAATCATGAATCCCTTGATATAGTCTTAGGTAGATATTACTATTTGCAGCATAGATGCCTAGGCCATGGCTTTTCCAAGAAGAAATAACTACATCATATGATAAATGGACTCAAAAATAAGATAAGGAAAACTCTTAAGATCTATGCCCAAGAAAGGCTTTTAGATTTATGGATTCATTGGATTCAGATACTAATTAATCAAGTGAAAAAAAAAAGGAAATGGGAACTTAAGAAAAAAGAGACTATAGAGGAGCACAATAGGGATCTCTCTCTCTCTCTCTCTCTCTCTCTCTCTCTCTACAAAAAGAAGATATGTCTCTATGAACCAAATCACAATGCACCATTAGAGAAGTTGATACAAAGAAAAAACTTACCAATCCAAAAATAAATCATTGAAATTTTGGCTAATGTTAATAAGATGTGAAACTAATTAATGAAAACTTTCAAATAGCATTGAAAATTGTTAAGGAGAAAGCAAGGTAAGGAAGCACTAAAAATAATGTAACAACAACTACTAGCAAAAGGGAAAGGTAACTATACTTGAATAGGCTACAAACTCATAATTAGATGAGGATAGTTGTGACCTTTGCTAATATGAACATTCTAAGAATTATTTCCCTGTAATGTTGCATCTTTTGGAGTGTAAATTTTATTCCTTAAACCTAAAATTTGTCAAAAGGAAAATACTTAGAAGGTTTTCTTATTCTCAAGTCAACTATAGATACCTCTATCATCAATAACAATACTATCCAAATGGGGATCCATCTCAACCTTAGAAGTACTATCACTAGTGGCAAAACTCACACTCATGTAGGATGCCACTACTAAGGTAATAGTATCCCTGCAAGGAGTTTAATCCTTATAGATATTTTTTCTAATAACATGTATTTGCAAATGACTCACTGCTCCCCTCTTTGCTCATCACTACTATTCTCCGCAATACCACAAACCTACCACTCCATGAGATGAATCTCCTTCATATGCTACTTACACTTTATAAGCAATATCAATCACATCATCCTAACCCATTACCACCTACTCCATTCATCTAAGATAAAATACCCCCACATCCAAAACAACAAAATTCCATAAGAGCTATAAACTTCTAGGTGGATGATAACTCATGTGGTTTCCAGAGCAAGACTCAAAAGCATCCATTCTTCAAAGCTACCAATCCACCCAACCCTATGTAAGCATCTATGGTTATGGATCCCATACCTACAAAATTTTAAATGCATTTCAAGCCATCTTTAAACCAAATAATAACCAATGTAAAAATCATCATGTTGACCCATGTCGTAATTGACTAGATCAAAGTAGAAAATCTTCTTAGGAAGAGAATTGATCTAGCAAGTCTCCTAAATGCTCCTTGAAAGGCTCTATTAGATTTAGGGTTTAAAAATAACTTAATTTCATAATACATCAACAAATCTTGGAACCTACCTCTATTGGAGAAATACAATAGCCAATTAGAGTTTATAGACTAGTCTATAATCATTCCCTTGGGATTGATAAAAGATGTTATTACTACCATCAATGGCTAGTCATACTCTATTGATTTCTTGATGGTACATGTTAATAACTACAAGGGAAAGTTTCCATCATTGTGAGAAAGGCTTTCCTAAGCACAATTGATGCCAAGCTTAGGATTAGAGACCTATCCTTGAAAAGTTTTAAGCATAATGAATGTACCATTGTAAAAACGAAATGGATTCCATGCATCACATACAATGACACAGGGTGTAATTGCATGCAAAAAATTTGGGCAATCAAACATAGAACTATTATAACATACAAATCATATGAAGAATTAGCAAGTAGGGAAAAGTTCCTGTATGGAGTAATTACCAAACAATATGACATGTAGTTGCTAATCATAGATGAAAGCTATAATTTCACTATGTGCATAGAACCTTAAGAAGTACTCATAAGTACCTATAACAATAAATTAGATGAAATAGAATAGCTAAGATGTCAATTTTTCCACATAGAAGATCACCAAGATGTAGAGATGGACTAGAAAAAGTTAGAAACTTCTGAGACAATTAAAATGAAGCTCATTAAACATAAAAAATTGGTAGAATCTCTTACATATGTGTTCTTGAAGAATGGTAAACTAATAATTATGAATGCCCAAGTCATGAGAGAACAAAAATAGAAGATATTGATGATTGTAAATAAATGTCCAATAGCCTTTACCTAGTCATATTATAAAATAACAAGGATTAATCCTTATATGTGCTAACATAGTATCTACACTAAACTGCTAAGCCCAAAAGATAGCCATAGTAAAGATTGATTCCATGACATGGATTCTATGTTTTCATGTTAAACTGCATAAAAAAAGAATAATAATATTCAAAATATTTCAAAGTCACATGATTAAACTTTGATACTATGACATGGATTCTACCTACCACACCCTAAAAATAAGAGCCTTGATGCCATGACTTGGACTTCTAAATTATCAAAAGATGGTCACACTAATAGAATGGGATTGGCTATCACTATGACATATTTTATTTCATTGTATTTTTTATCTGAAACCATAGAGTGAAAATTTGTATCAAATTAGCAAATTGGAAGCCCCTTTTATAAATTAAATTAAAAAATCTAAATAAATTGGTGTAAAAATTAGATTAAAATTATCAATATTAGCAAAAGAAAGAACTTACATCTTCTCATGTTAGTAGTGGTAATTTTAATTTTTTCAATCCAAAATTTCATTGAGAGTGGAAAATCAAATATAGAATTTTAAGTTTATCCAAATCCATAGTGCTCATCTTCCTAAGTAGGACCATATGAGGGTTAGGAGATGAGCAAAAACCTAACCTTTTCTAGTAGCATCGAAATTAGCAACAAGTAATATATTACATTTAAATTTAAAAGTCAATAAAAATGTAGAATTATTTATTATGTTAAATAAGCAATCTAATTTTAACATAGATGCAATATTGATTTGCCATTTAGAATAGATGTTGCCATTAATTATAGATTTCACAAGCTATGTCTGAAATCGAACATGGTTACATCTGTTCTCTTTAGGATATAAAGGAATCTATGACATGGTTGGTGGTCATTCATCAACATGATGTATGTAAATATGAAACCATGATTGGCATGCACGATGTTCATTTTACCATCATGGGTATTCCATCATACATGTATCAACATGAAGAAATACTAGCCACATTTCCTTGTAACACAAACTACGAGAATGGTGCCAACCATAGTTAGTCATAACACATGGAAAATAAGACTTTTGGAAGCCCATTATAGGCACATCCATTCACAGTCTTTAGAACAATATCTCCAAAAGTGCAGTTGTTCACTAGGAGCTATGATTTCCAAGTAAGTGCAGATCGCTAGTAGCATAATGCTTTTTAGACCTTCCTACAAGGGCACTGCTACTAGAAGTCCCTTGTAGTGTTTAGTGAATATTTCTAAAATTTATGATTACTACTAGAATCATTCATGTAAGAGTAAATGCATTCTTCTAATAGCTAGTAGGTTTGCAAAAGCCCCTTTGAGGGTACTACTACTAGCAGTCCCTCATAGTCAGCTATAAACTATTCTTGGAAGTCTTTTGTACCACTGCAAGCATCTATGTAAGAGTTAATGCATGCTTTTGATAGCTCATAGGCTTCTAGAATCCCTTCCTAGTTGACTAATAGATGCATCTCCATGTAATTTTTGAAAATGGGATTATGTTGTGAAAGCTATGATTTCTAAGTATTTTCAAGTCACCAGAAGCACAACACATTCTAGAGGCTCATGTCAGGGCACTACTACTAGCGTTCCTTTGCACTCTATGATAGAATATTGTTGGAACTCTTTTGTGCCATTATAAGCATCTATGCAAGAGTGAATGTGTACTCCTAGTAGCTGATAGGCTTCTAGAATCCTCTAGAGGTTAGCTGCTAGATGTAGCTCCTCACACTCTTTGAAAAAAGTTATTCAAAAATGGGTATATGCCCTAAAATCTATGATTTCCAAGTACTTTTAGGATACTAGAATCACAATGCTTCTTAGAAGCTTCTATAATGGCACTACTACTAGCAATGCCTCATAGTCTGATGTATAATATTGTTGAAACTTTCCTGTGCCACCAGAAGCATCTATGCAAGAGTCAATGCATTCTTTCGATAGCTAGTAGGCTTATGGAATCCCATGTAGGTTGGCTTCTAGACACACCCCTTACACTCATTGAAAAAGTTATTCAAAAATGCATCTATGCATTGGAACCTACAATTTCCAAGTACTTTCAGGTCACCAAAAGCACAATGCTTTCCAGAGGTTCATGTGAGGGTACTACTACTAGTAGTCCCTTGCAACCTACTATAAAATATTGCTAGAAGTCTTTCATCCTACTAGATCCATCTATGTAGGAGTTAATGCATGTTTCTAGTAACTAGTATGCTTTTAGAATTCCCTGTGAGTTGGTTGCTAGACATACCTCCTCAAACTCTTTCAAAAACATTCTTCAAGAATGAGTCTATGCACTAAAAGCTACAATTTCTAAGTACGTTCAAGTCACCAGAAACATAATGCTTTCTAGAGGCCCATGCAAGGGCACTACTACTAGTAGTCCCTCATAGTCTACTATAAAATATTTTTAGAACTCTTCCATGCCACTAGAAGCATCTATGTAAGAGTCAATGCATGCTTCTAGTAGTTGGTAAGCTTCTAGGATCCCCTGCAAGTTCTATGCTAGATGTACCTCCTCATACTCTTTTTAAAAAGTTCTTCAAAAACTAGCCTATGCACCAAAAATTATGATTTCTAAGTAATTTTAGATCATTATCAACATAATGCTTTTCAAAGGCCCATGTGAAAGCACTATTATTAGTCGTCCCTCATAATCTACTATAAAATACTATTGGACCTCTTCCATGCCATTAGAATCATCTATGTAAGAGTGAATGCATGCTTCTGATAGCTAGTAGGCTTTTGGAATCCCTTGTGGATTGGATGCTAGATGCACCCCCTCACACTATTTGAAAAAATGCTCTTCAAAAATGGTTCTATGCTCTAGAAGTTACAATTTCCATGTACTTTTAGGTCACCAAAAGCACAATTCCTTCTAAAGGTCCTTGTGAGAATACTTCTACAAGCAGTCCCTCATAGTTTACTATAAAATATTATTGGAAGTCTTTTGTGCCATTAGAAGCATCTATGCAAGAGTGAATGTGTTCTTCTAGTAGATAGTAGGCTTCTAGAATCCCCTGCAATTTAAGTGCTAGACACGCCTCCTCACACTCTCTAAAAAAAACTTTAGAAATGGGTTTGTGCACCAAAAGCTATGATTTCCAAATACTTTCAAGTCACTAGAAGCACAATGCCTTACAAAATCCCCTACATGGGCATTGCTACTAGTAGACCCTTGTAGTCTACTATAAAATATTTCTACAACTCTTTTAGCTACTTGAAGAACATATGCAAGAGTTAATGTGTGCTTCTAGTAGCTAGTAGGCTTCTAGAATCCCTTGTGCATTGGTTGCTAGATGCACCCCCTCACATTCTTTGAAAAAAAACTTCTTTGTAGGCATCTAGGTCTTCTTGTGAGCATACTATGATTTGCACTAAATTGAAATTTTGTATATTTTTTCTACATGAGGTTGCATGATGTAGCAGTCCACAGCTACTTAAAAATTATTATATATTTCATGAATGAGCTAAAACAAGAAACCCAAGTTATATATTGTAGCATTACAACCAATATAAGAGAAGTATCACAAACAAGGTTCTTGCTAATTTTTTAGATATGTATGGACACTAATTTTACATTGTCAGTTGTGTTTGTTAATTACATGGTTTTTAGATTGTGGAATTGTTGTTTGGGTTAGCAATGAATTAAAAATTTCATTTAGATGTGAGGAAAGTGAAAACATGCTAGTTTTTGGGAAACACCATGGCAATAAGAATTACAAGATCCACCAATTAGACCTTTTTCAAAGAATAAAATAAGCTGATCCTATTTCTATGATGATGCCTTGGATGTACAAAGAAAGAGTGGATGATTTCATTACAAGAGAATAGAGAAATGAAATGTTCCCCTATGAATTTTTATGTAGGAACAAAAACCAATAAAAATGGGAAAAGAAAACTCACTCCCAATCAAACTGCTACACTTGTTGTACATCGTAGGTTTTCTTGTATTTTTGATGTCCTCAACTATGTTTATTAAATATTTTGTATAATTCATATTATTATAGTACTATCTGATATCCATGAATATACATGAATCAATTATCATTGTTTGTATGGCTTGAATGTTACCATAGGGATGGCACTTAAGGAAGGAAGAAAAAGAAATAGGCCTGGTAGAAAGATTGGTTGTCAATGTAATTTCATAGTTTACATTATGCATGGCACTAATCATGTTGCATGGATTACATATAAAGAAATGAATCATGTTGACATGATGATGGCTTATTGTTATGGCTTGCTTGGTCCCATGTTAGATAGAATAGAGCTTGGTCAATACATATTTTCCATAATATACATCAAAAGATAGTGTTATTATGGAATGGTAGATTTCAAGTAGATATGATTTAAGAAAGATATATTAAGAATCTATTCAATGAAGTGCAAGAATTAAGGTATCATAGAAAAGAGACATGTTTCTTCTGAAAAGGAACATTTATAATATTTCCAAAGATATTACACTAGAATAAAAAAATGTTAGCATGATAAAATTAGTACACCCCTTTGGTACAAAAGCATCACAAATGTTTTCTTTTACTATCAAGAGCAGAATAATGAATAGTCTATCCTAACAATCATCAAGTTACAATAACTATGACTGCTAAAAAGGATTATAGGTCTATCTCAAAATAGCATACATGCTATGGATTCAACCTTCAACACCAACAAATTTGCAGTAATTAGAATTTTGGGTATTTATTAGAAACCATGCATCAAGAAAATTTTGTATTGCAATTAGCTCAATTTTCTAATATAAATGGTATTTTTCTAAATAGCTCCATCTTCACACAATCATGACTTTCGATTCATACTATAATGGACTGCTTGTAGCATGAGTGATCTCCTCTAGGTGTACAAAGAGGGATATCATAGCTTGACTCTCTAAATTAATGAGAAGATCCAAGTCTTGACAGACACAATGGATAGTAGATGCTTTCATGCTAGATGATTTAAAAGCTAAAATGAATGTAGTAAGATAATAATTATAACATTGAAATTTATTACCTAATTTTAAAGTTGAGTTCAAAACATGGAGATATCACAATTAAATGTGCAACATTATCTAAAATTTTCAGGTCTGTATTTCATTATTGTATGTTTCTATGCATTTTGCTATTTGGAGGGTATGGAGGAAGAACTTGGCAACAAAAGTTAAAGATTCAACAACAAGAAAGGCAATGGCAACACATGTAAACTTCATTATGAATGAATGCAAAACTCCTATGGATGTTGTTATGGAAATTAACAAGTTTGTCAATTAGCATCAATAAAACATTAATTTCATCAATTACCTAAAGAGCTAGTGGATAAATGGAGATAAATTTCATAATTATATATTTATTTGATGATGCAATAACATTATTAACAAATTTAAATTGTATGTTCCATTATTGTTTTCTTACTATGGGCGTAAATGTTCATTTCTCAAGGATGTAGACAAAAGCCTATGCTAATATTTGACAATGTTGTGAAGTCCTATAATGGATTTTTAAATGGGAAATTCTTGAGAGATATTTAAAGTAGGAAATACTGTCACATTATTTGGCTTATATGGACTTTGACAAAGGTATAACCATATTACTAGAACAATGCAAGCCTTAAAGCTACAAGATATCTATGAAATAGAAAGGATAGATAAATCATTAAGAAGTAATGCAAAAAGACTATTGAAATTGGTGATGATGATTACAAACAAGTGCTAGATAAAGAAGATGAATATCTTGTGTGGAGTCAAAATTCTTTCAAAAGGGATACTTGGTACATGGTTTCCAAGATATTCTCTTTTAGTATTTTTTGAGTGTAGATGGTCTAGCCTTGGTTATTTTTACAAGCATTCAATGAAAGTTTTAATATTAGTTAAAAGACATACTAGTGCATATAAGTTCTTCTTTAGAGATGAGTATTTTAATTCAAGAATCCATTTTGAGCTAAATTCATTTATGCCTCATGAGTTTCCAAGCCATGAAGAGGCATCACTATTAGGGATGACACTTGAGACATTCAAATCAACCACAAGGAAATCAAATAGTAATGAATTATAGAGCACTATAGTATCTTCACATGAGCACTACAAGAAGGACATTCAGAAATCATATGAGCAATTGGAAGCATTTGAGAATAATGTAGATCCAAGCTAGATAGAATAAACACCAAAATTATAAAAGGCATTTAAAAATTTTTCTAAGAATATGCCCGCAGATAGAGAGAGTGTTCTTGAACTTGAAAAAATATTTTGAGTAGATTCAGTCTAAGTTTTCATCTTTAGAAAATGAAAATGGTTAGGCAAGTAACAAAGGATTATTAAGTTGGAATACCCCTACTAAAAATGGATCATAAAAGCTTTCTACTCAAAAGTGTCATAGAAAACTATCTAGATCCACTGACATGATCTTAAAAATATAATTTATGATTGTTAAGTGTAATAATGTAACATTTCTTATTTTTTATTTGTAGAATGTAATGAAGATAGCCAAGGTTACAACTAGAACTCATCTCCCTGACATTCAAATCTAATGTAGTAGAATGCCTAGGTTGCATGAAGGAAAGAAGTTTATGATGTTGGTTGCCTTTAGGCTTACTCAAGTTGCATATTTCTCTCTATGTTAGTAGGAAAGACAATTCCATTGAGTTATGATTTGAAGCTAGTATTTATCTCTCAAATACTACAAATTTTATCCTCAATCATGTTATCTCTTATGGTAGCCCTAGTGTATTCTTTGGTTATATGTTCGTCAAAGTTGAGTAGTAATTATAATAGCCAAAGAGACTTAAAGAAGTTTTGATATACTATTGTGTCCCAATCTTTACATATTTGGTTCAATTTAATCTAACTAAGAATTTTTGTGCACATTGTTTCACTTGTTCATCCTATGATGTCATGTGCCTTATACGATATTGTAACTATGACAACATCTACAAGCCACATATGACCACAATAAATTTCACATTTACTGCAAGTCACATGATGCTCACATTCTAACACTATGAATACATGAAATTTGCATCTATTGTTAGTTAGTATTATGTGTGTCCTAGTTTAACAATTAATGAGAAATAAAATCTTGTTGTTGACAATGAAAGTCATTGCCACTCACATTTTTTTGCTAAATTGTAGTTCACAGTATATCATGCGACATGCAAGTCAAATAAAAAAGTGTGAGTCACATAAATAACTACATCTCACATTTTACTATTTTGAACTATGAGGTGGATGCAATCCATAGTTGGTTGCATTGTATGAAAATGTCCAAAAATAAAAACAAAGTCATTGTGAAGAAAACAACACATTTTGATCATTTATTCCCCTATACTAAACCATAGTGAAGGAGAGCACACTAGGAATGACAACTCCATTTCTTCCAGTCACAGGGGATAGTAGAATTTGCCAATGCCAAAGGCAATGATGGGTAGGATATTTACATTTATACTCTCTTTTAGGAGTGTTGTTTTTCTTTTAGCATGCTAGGATTTTCTATGATGGATTGCAAAGAAAAATTTCAAATGAATAAAATTGTTTCACATTTTCATTTTCAAATGAACTGTATTAATTTTGGTCTCTAAGAACTTTGGCTTCATGAATGAAATTTTAAAAATAAACTTTGCAACTAATTCATATGGTTATTCTAGAAATTCTTCTATTTTGTTTAAATAATAAGATGTTTTGAAACCTACTCCCATCCAAGTAAGATAAGCTTTTTCTATTTATGGTGCAATTTTTTGACTTATTCAACTTCAAATTGATTGTCATATTTTGATAGCAAGATCGACTAAGTTTCTACTTTAATTTTTATTACAAAGATAACATAATGAAGATGTTTTTTGTAGATGCAGAACCTCTTCCATGGTGATGTAGTTAGGGAACTTGTTATGACTTTTGAAATTAGTAAATTCTATCTTACATCTATAATAAAGCCTTTAGATAAAAAGCTATTATACATCAAAACTATTAAAAGAAAAACTAGTTTAATGATAGATTTTGCAACTGTGTCTAATGGAAAATCTAGATATAAAATATATGCATATATATTTAATGTCTCCAATATTTAAGATTGTGGTGAGGATCCTAATAGGAACTAGACTAGGTACAATCATTTGAAAGAGGTTATGAATTCATTTATCTAGGGATCTTAATAGAATAAGTATTTTAAAAGATGCTAGACTTTCATTTAGTCTATTAACATACCAACCTCAACATTTTCGATTCTAGAAGATGGTGAAAGATGTGGTGCCACTAGTAAGACTTAATTTGAAAATACTTGATGATGAATTATAACTATATAATTTCAACTTTATCCAAGGCATTATGCTTTAAAGGGTATGTGAAGAAAATTTAAGTTCCACTCTCTTCATGTAAGCATCTTGTTGTGTAAGCTTTATTTGTGGTTGTTGCAAGTCTTAAACTAAGAATACTTGAATGCTAGGAGATGAATGATTGTTGGAATTTCTATAATAAACACACTTCTATTATTTTCCTTGACATTGTTTTCTTACTTTCTGTTAATTTATGTGATTGTTATTTGCTTAATTATATTCCTCCTATAGATCTTAGGCTTTTCTAGTTGAGGTTATTCCAAGACTTTTAATTAATTAAGTAGGCGTATTTCAAGATGGTGAGTGGTACTAAGTACATTGAAGAAATAGAGAAGTTCAATGGCAATAACTACAATATTTGGAAGCATGCATCATTGAAATTAAGCCAAAGAAGATGAAAACTAAAGACTAGAATTAGTTAACTTCATACTTAAGCCTATCTTATGGTCTATCTTGAGTGATATTTATGAGTTTTTGTTGAAGGAATGGGAGGTTGACCTTGTTGCTATTATTCTAAGCTATCTATGGCTCATTTTGGAGATGTTTGAAGCTTATTCCAAGGATTTTCTCTCTTTGTTTTCCTCCAAGGCATTGGGTTGCACCTTGTGCTTGTTGTTCTAACCTAGTTCTTGAGGTTATTGGCTGAGCAAAATTCTAACCTAATTCTTGAAGCTACAATAATCTAGACCTAAATTATTTTTCTCCAAATTGACCCAATCCTAAAAGTGTGTATTCCAAACGTTTCTTGTACATAGATTATCAATGATAGTTTGTTGTTTGGCTTGGACAAGTGAGGATCATATTGTGAGGGCATGTGGGATTTTTTGTAAGTTGTGAGTCATGCATGGGATCTTTCATGGGTCATGTATTTGATTTTTTGTCATAAATTAATTGGGCTTGTAAGTTTGCAATTTCTTTTTGTTATATGCACTTGGTATTTCATGTTTTTATGCACTTGATATGAACCTAAGTTTTAAAATTCCAAACAAAAGATAGCAAAAGTAGAATTTTTTAGAAGTGCAAATATAACCTAAGGTTTCAACTTAGTTTACAAATGTTTGAATATGGGTATTTTTATTAAATAATAAAATAGCAACTTTTTCAGTCAAAGAATTATGTGATCAATACATTCAACAAAGTCTTACATCATGTTAAAAGAAATTGTTATGTATGAATTAGATGTTAATAGGTTACTAAATGTTAAAAAATTTCTTATGTATGGCTAAGATACTAGTAGGTTCCTCACATATCTTAATGGAAGGATGGGAAGCTACTAATTTCTCTTGGAGAGCTGAGTTTGAGTGGAGGCATAGTTATTCTTTTATTCCTTTACTAGTTTTTTGTGAGCATTAAACATATGATAATGATGCATAAGCACACATTTCATTAGGTATTTATTTATTTTAACAATGTCCAAGAATCTACTGTGTTCTCACTAAGTTACAAAATAAAGGGTTAAGGTAATGGCTAGGCTAATAACTTTGATATGATTCTCTTATATAATCAAGAAATTCCAAAAATCTAGTGTGTTCTTACTAAAGTTATTCATCAAATGGTTAAGGAATGGCTAGGCTAATGGGTTTCATAGATAATTCTTTTTTAGATGTTTTTTATGTTTTAAAATTTTTAACGGTATGTATTTTTTCTTCATAGAGAGGTAATTCACAAGAAAACAACCAAAGAAAGTTTAATAGATTCCAAGGATAAATGAAAAGGAGGTAGACATAGGGTCAACAATAGCTTGGCTCCCAAGCTATTACACAATATGATCAAAGTGAGTAGGATCAATATCATTGGGCTTATAAGTGACAAGCATGAGAGGAATGTTAGTGTAAGAAGGCTAAGTTTAGATGAGCCTTAATATGAGGTCCCAAGGACTTCAATGCATTGATGTAGCTAGTATGGCCAAAGATGCATGACAAGCTAATTCAGCATCACCTTGGCTTCATCATGAGTGGTGGGACTAAATATTATGAAGAGGAGGCACATCGCTTTTACGTGTCAAATGTTTGATGTGCAACATCATTTGTGGTTATTCACATAGGTAATTCTGGATTTCTATTGATAGAGAAGATCCTACGGGATGCACTAGTAATGTCCATTAGTTCATGCAGGGAATTCTTCACTACTACATCTTTAGATATAAAAATATAGTTTCTTGTTAGGGTCCTTGAGGTGGAGTCAAATAAGATTGGTTTTCCTTACCAAAACTTCAACCCTAAATGGAGAGTTCTTGTGAGGGCTCTTCACACCAATCTCCTTGCTATCACTCATTACACACATGTGATGTCTTTTACATTAATAGTCCTTCTCGATTTTGAGGGAGAATATTCAATAAACTACCTACACATTTTACTCATGAGGATGCAAATCCTTACCAGGGATGCATTAACAATTCCATTTCCATTAGTCGCATTTTCTTGTTTTAGGCATTAGTAGATTCCACCTCTTGATCATGATGCAAAGAAAGTGTAGGCATTCAATGAGGAGCAGTTCCCTCATTTGGGATGTGCATTTTATACTTAATGGATCCCTAAGACTCAATTTAATGATTTGGTATTACTCCTTAATCCTTGAGTGTCAAGCAATGGTAGCAAGGTTGGATGGAATGAGTACTATGGTGAAGGTGATCAACCCCATGCTAGTTTTATTCATCCACTATAATGGCAATAGTTTGGAGATGGAGTTGCCATTTCTCAAATACTTGGAGGCAATGAAGGCTAGGATAACAACATATATAGATGGTCTTTCTAGAACGATTGATGCATTTGAGTCTTAGAGGCATCAATGTTTTGGGTACTTGGAGAGGAGATAGACTTGTCTTGGCATCAACTATGAAATAATAGCTAAATATACATTTCAACAATTGAGGGCATTATGAAAAAGCATTGGTTCATGGAAACTAGTAGATGATATTATTTATCTTGAGTTAATGGGCATGGCCACACTAGAGCCTATAGTAGAGGTAGGATCATCAAATATAGCTCAGATGAAAAATAACCCTTCTAAGTAGGTTAATGACATAGTGACTGAGGATGATTTCATTAACACTAGAGTTGCAAAAGTAATGAAGGAAGATACCAGTGTGGAGGATGCTAAATAGAGTTATTATTGACCCTTTTTTTGTTTTTTGTTCTTTTTCTAAAAATCATCTACATTGTTATTATTTTTGACACAATCAATAGAGTCTTGCTTGGCTCTTTATCATGCATTTTTGTCATTTGGTGCATCATTTACATATAGAATAATTTGGTTTGAGGTAATTAAAGTTGAGGAATTCAATCATTTCTACATTGTCTAATATTCCTTTTTTCTATTGAAACCATTTTAAAGATGTCATAAACAATGAAATTACTTTATCATAACTAAGTAAAAGGTTTCTTATATTGCTTATTTTTAAAGTTAGAAGAATAATTTATAATCCAAGTTGATAATATGTGGCGTCTACATTTATTAAACATTAACTTTGGACCTATTGTAAGAACACATGACTTGCATGACCTCGTAGTGCAAATTTCTCTAAAGTGATGTGGTTCGTAGTTTCTTGCAACCATATATGTGCAATACTATGACTCACATGATACTTCCATAATTTTATTTGACTAAGAATGCATTGAAATCATGTGGATTGTAGATACTCACACTATCAAACTTCTGTTTCTATTTGTAAATGCAACTTCATTTGTAACACAGTTGATTGCACTATGAAATGTGAGTTAATATTTGCTACTATGAACATTGATGTCATGTGCATCATATCTACTTGCATTGTTAAAATTGGCTTGCTATTCTAGACTACAATATCACATGAAATTCATGACATCATAATATATTTACATTGAAATGGTCAACTCACCATTTTGCACCTTACATCACCTTGCACTAGTAAAAAGTTGTTTCTATTGTGAAATGTGATGACATGTGAATTGCATTTAAGTAGCACCAAGACATTTATATATGAGTCATGAGACCTCACATTGAAATAATTTAACACTGTATGTGCATGTGAGTGCCACTAGTTTCATAGTCCACCACATTTTCATGACTCATAGAACATCACATCAATTATTTGGAAAGTTGTGATGACATGCATGTCGCATTCTTCTAGTAGTTCTTGATTATTGTTTTCTTGTGAGAAACAACCATTCACATTGATTCATAGCCAAATTACATACATAGTTATAACATACTATGAGAGATTGCTAATTGCATGTACTTGCATGTTTATCACTACCGATGAACTACAATACAACTAGTCATCTAAGGTTATATGATAGAGTACAAAATTGACTCACAATTTAAAATTAAGGAACTTACAAAAATGAGCCTATGAAACACATATTTTGTATAGATATTATGAAAACTCGTTTATTTGATGGGAATGATATTTTCAATACATATTGAACCTTAAATATCATAGATTCTATTTTTTAGATTTCAAAAAATAATAATCACATTATGAAACAAAAAAACATCATATATATTTTGAATAAAAAACCTTGAAATAATTACATAGTTATCACATGTACAAAAAATTTGCCTTTACATCATTGTAATTTTTTTACATCATAAACTGGAAAAGGACCATGCTCACTACAATCCTTACAAGATGCTGTGTACATATTTTTGTCCATGGTTGCTCAAGAACTGAACTAAGAATTTTCTATATCATGGTATTTCTATACATGAAAACAAACTCACTAGTAAAATTTATGTTTTTCCCAAATATTAAATGGTGCATGAGCATTATTGTATACGTACCATAGTCATATCCATTTTCTTGAGCAAGGAATATCTTGCATAGCCATTGTACCCCATTTTGAAGGTAACTCCTTTCACTTTTTCTTCACCTTAGTTTTGCTCTCATCCATTTAAGAATTACCTTTTAATAAAAATTCAACAAACCTTGACATTAACTTTTGAACAATAGCTACATTTTGAGAAGAATGCAAGGAATCATGCACACACCTTTTTTTTATAGATGTGTCTACAACCACAAGCATCCAATGCCAACAAATATTGAATGGGGTGGAAAATAATAGCTATTCCAATTCAAGAAATGCATCCTAGTAAACTTTTTTTAACCTCTTCAATAAAGTCCTTTCCTAACATAAACACATCAAGCTCTTATTCAACCAATGTATCACTTTTAACAATGATGGCATGTATTTTTATGAGTTTTTTTTTTCTTTATATGTCAATGGGTTCTTTTGGCTTTGTATCATCTAACTCTCAAGGGACTTTGCAAATGCTTGAAACATAGTATTAAATACAAATATTTTACTAAAGATTGACAATCAAAAAAAGATATCTAAAGTTTCTTAAGGTACATGATGTACACATCAATGACACCATCATCAAGCCATTGTTTCCACCCAAGTTGGTATATAAACCTAAAAGATAATCTTGTAATAACAAACCGGGGAAACAGTGACATAACAAGCACTTCATTGTCTAAACTACCTATGACAAGCAATTGCATCACTCTTTCAATTATTGCATATGATTGACCAATCAAGGTGATAAATTCTATAGGCTTTATTATTTGAACTATGCTAGAAGGTTGATCAATGAGGCTGTTGAAGTCTACATCAAGTAAAAATGAACATTTATAAGATGGAAGTCAACATACATAAAGAAGTGATCCAAACAAATCTATATACATGTTCCTTTATTTGTATGATCTTGCTTAGATACTTGTTTGTTATCTTTTTTAACTAAATCAAATAATCTTGTTACAGGTTTAATTACTAGTGTATCAGTCATTTCTATCCAACACATGTAAAATACAAAGACCATTGGAATTTTCAAAAGATATGAACAATGTATTAAAACTACAAGGTTTTATAACATATCACAAACCTTTTATAGCATTGACAATATTAGCATTAATGTCTCTACTATCATAAATGTTAATTATAGACATTTTTAATGAGATAATTTCTTTATTTAGTGTGAAAATTTGGTTGGTCATTTTTTTTTTCTAAGAAATTAACTTTTGGATACTACTATTTTCTTCAACTACATAACTCTTAATTTTGGCCTTTAATTACATGTTTTCTTCTATCAAACAAGACTTGTCTAATTTCAACTCCTCCATAGCATTTGAAAGTGCTACATTACTTTGACAATAATTATTTAGTGTTTCAATCACATGTTCCAACTTATCCTTGATAGATTGATGAGAGTGTTTTCCATGCTAGCAACTTTCATCGGTAACCTGGCTTTCATGATCTTTCATAAAACAAGAGTTCTCACTTTTCTCAAACATTGATGTACTCTTGAATATGCTTGTAGGATCCAAATTAACTATTTTATGAAGTTGGATAGCAATATTGTAACAAATCACTTCTCCTTGAGTTTTTGCATTAATGATGGTAATAGTCTTTCTATGTCTTTGTGTGCATGTTTTGTTCACAAGTTGTGTGTGTGCTTTTTTTGGATAGTGATGGAAATGGCTAATTGGAATAGTAATAAATTTGTTAACCATATTTTTATATGTATTATGATTAAATGTTTAAATACTTTATACATAAGAAATATGCTTTCAAATACATGCTAGGAATGCTTTAAAATAATAATAATAATAATAAATATTAGAAAAACAAAATATTTTCTATTCTATTTCAACAAAGATGTTGAGAAACAAAAGAAAAACAGAGGACAATACTCTAAGGTGTGCTGCAAGAGCTAAAACATATATGTTGAGATGCAAAAGAATGCTCATACTGACCCATGAATTAGGGACATAGCTTTATATTTTATTTTTTTTGTTTTATCTAAATGTAATGCATTGCTCTTTTTAGTTTAAAATAGTAAAGTATAAGTATCCTCTCCATGGCTGTAGAAAGGTCATGTGATAACTTTTCAAAGCTCGTAATACAATGGA
The DNA here is from genome assembly GCA_015680685.1 of Gnetum montanum. Classification (NCBI taxonomy): domain Eukaryota; kingdom Viridiplantae; phylum Streptophyta; class Gnetopsida; order Gnetales; family Gnetaceae; genus Gnetum; species Gnetum montanum. The sequence continues at coordinate 479,535 of MNCI01023425.1, read as the reverse complement.
AAAATTCACATCACTAATGACCTAAAACAGAAGGTGCCTTATTTGATTATGTTTTCTAAACTACCCTTGCCATGAATCTATTTTAAAAAAAAATTCTTACATCTTATGAAAATTTTGAATTATAAAGACAGATATTATGCTAAAATGTTTTGTAATTATCAAGAGGAATTGAACCTAAGATCTACCAAAATATAAATTCTAAAATATCAAAATTGTTGATTTAGGAATTGAACCTACAACCTATGAATATACATATTTCATTGAATTTTTTGTAATGACTATGAAGAGAATTGAACTCATGGCTCATTACNTTTTTTGTAATGACTATGAAGAGAATTGAACTCATGGCTCATTACTGAAAATAGAGAGAGAGAGAGAGAGAGAGAGAGAGAGAGAGAGAGAGAGCTTTAAAAAGAAAGAAAAGAATATAAACAGTTCTCAAGAAGTAATTACAAGAAACCATCCATTATCCCTTAGTCCACCTACAAATATGGAGAGGAGGAGAAGAAGAAAACACACATGGAAAAAGTAGCTAAGCAGAACAAAAAAAAAAAGGGATACAACAACATGGAGTATGGTTGGGAAGGGAGAAAAAATGATGCCTATTACATGAGATAGCAAGGAGAAAGAAAAACAATGTTGCATAGCAATCCAATATCATGATAATTCCTCTTAGTAAGAAAGATATCTAAGCAAGAAGGTAAAATGATCCATCTCTGTTATGTTTGATAATGGCCAACCAGGGTTGATTTTCTCAAACTGTCTCTTCTTGCTTACATAACCACCTTCACAATGCTTGTATGAAAGTATCAAGATTGTTGTTGTAAGCTTAGATTTTTGAAACCTTTATTACTTTTTTTGGATCTCTCCAACTATCCTCTACACTCTCACACCTAAATGACTTAGAAACATCCATAATGATTTGGGGCATTTTTGGCAAAAGATTGCCAATAAGGATAAAGGATCCTTAATATGAGGATTGGTACTATCGACAGAAAGTGAGAGTATCCTTGGGTCCATGTATAATTGTGAATGTTTTAAATTTGTTGAACTCTTGGGTTTTGGTTGGAATTTGGTTGATGAAACCTCCCCCTTTAAATACATAAATATTGGATCTAAATCTTAAATTATACTTTTGTTCCTATACCTTCTCAAATTTTGATATCTTTCTATAAGTTGATGGAGTGGGGAAAACCCTAGAATGTTAATTTATGATTATGATGTATCTATTTTTTGCTATTAAACATATGAATTACTTGATTAAATGATTAATGATAAAATGATTACAAGAGTTAAATTTACATGGTCATATTTTGTGTGATGTTGGAAATTATAAGATATTATTATGTGATTGAAAAAATTTGAGATTATTAATTTATCTACTTTTGTGGTCATTTCCTTTGTATACAAATGTGTAAATGATCTTGATTAGATATTTCTTTTTAGGTTGAATAAATTTTTTTTTGTTTTTTTTAATCTGATGAATCTTCCACAAATATTTTACTATGGCTATATCTTTTTAAAATTATCTCTTAAATCTTAATATTAATATTGATTGACCTATTTGAAAGCTAGATCTAGGCATTGTTGATTTCATTGAAATTTTATATGTTAATGTCAGTTTGATTGTTGTAAAAATAAATCCACTTGTTCATTTTCTTCTATCAACTAGCTTTATTTTTGGTGGCTTCGGGTGTTAGCTCTTTCTCCCTATGAATGGGTGTTACAAATACAGTAAACATTTTTTTCAGCAATAAATTTTTCACTATAATTGAAAGTTAAGGGACTCTTTCACATCATGTAGCTACCATAACCCTTCTTGCCTCTTCATCTTAGCCATTATAATCATCAAGATTTCAAATGGAACACTTTCATTGTTATCCAATGCCCACGTGAGTAAAATTGCATTATTAAAAATCTTCACTTTCATTGCTTTCACTAGAAATAAAGATCATTGCATAAATTTGGAGAGCAACAATAACTCTAAAAAATCATTAGGATTATCATCTTTCATATCAAATTTTTGAGCATAATGGATTAGATGATTCTCACTTTTCTTCCACCTTCAATCCTTCATAGCTGCCTCTTTATCACATGAAACTTGTATAACATCAACAATGTCATGAACATTGAAAATGAAATTTTATCATTGAATAATATCTTGTAGAGTACAACCTGCAATGGATACACCATTAGTCAACTATTCATAAAAGATATAGACAACATTCTTATCATAACTTCCATTCATTGTCATCCAGTCATAAATTCTAATTTTCTTCAGTTTTTGAGAACGAACAAACATTTTTGACAAGTCTAAAATTATATGTATATTATGTTCATAGACAATGCCAATAGTCGTAATTCATGAAAATAAATAAAATGTTACCATAAAATAAAGAAAACTACTTGAATTAAGACATCTATAATATCAATTTATAGATCATTTTATATAAAGAATAAGTACTCACATAGAAGATCCCTTACACTAATCCCCATCATTTTTACAAGCTCCATGTTTATTCAAAACTTCAACAATATTCCCCAATGACAAAGAAAATGTAAGCAAAATAATAGCCTTCTTTAATAATAATAGAATGAAATTAATATAAATGGAGAATGATCTTACCATTGATACTATTTACAAATGCATCATAATCATTTAAACATCAAGTAATTATATCATAAATAATATTAATAGAGAATTATCTTAACATTGGTAATATTTATTACTACCATAATAATGAAAAGAACCTTCTTTAATAAATCATAGAAAATAAAAATGTTCACAAGACAATGAATAAATCAAAGAGTGAGTGAGATAACGGTTGTTCATATTCCTCATTGGTAGAGTTGGAAGCATAATTTACAATTGATGAATCATCAATTGGTTGGAATATCTTATAAAAATTTAACTTTTTACTTCACTTGAATATTTTAGCCCCAATATCTTAGCTCTGATATCTTAGCCCTAATAACAATGCCTCGATAACTAGGCCCTATCGACATACTCTATTGTGTCGACTAGGCCCCATCAACATAGTGTCTATTTTCATCAATAAATATGCACTCACAACTGTGTTTATGCAATTCTTTTATCAATAGAGTAGTCGAACTCTTACAATATTATTCCATAATATTAAAGAACAGTCAATGAGTACCGCAATGTGGATCTTACTCAAGTAACAATGTACCTTGACATATTCCATGAATGGCAATAAGATCAAGATTGATTCTTATTCATTGCAGCACTTTGACTTAGATTAAATTTACTTTTAATGCAATTTATATTCAATGTACTTAGTTAATATTTACGTTTCCATACATGTTAATGAATTAGCAGAATGAGCACAACTAGTTTCGAGCATAAACATGTATTCACTTGGTAAACCTAGCAATGTTATTACTTGGTTCACCCAATAGCATAGCACTTGGTAATCCTAGTAGTGGATATTTGGGTTCAAGATGTGTATGGAAAGCTAGGAATGGATACTCATCACCCATAGGTTAGTTTAGACTTTATCTTTATGTTGTTAATTAGATTAAGTAATTGATTTCCTTATTATCTTTATGAGTAGACCAAGGCTAAAATAACATCAAGAATCATATGCCTCACTTTGGACTAAATCATACATGAAAAAGCTACCACTAGTCCAAGTGGGAAGATAGCAAACTGTAATCAAGGTATAACAATCTAGATGCCACAGCTAGTCCCATCCATGGAATTCAATCAAATCATGTGTGAACACTTGTGATTCATATGGTTGGGCTTAGGGGGCATCTCATCACTAACATTGGCACCATTGCTAGGGATGGTGCTAGTTATCAAGATTAGTTATATCATACATAATCATTGAAACACATTAACAAACTATCTTTGGAAAAATACTAAGTCACACACATCATATACCAACAACAATGTCTCTTTCATAAGGAAGTAATAATGCTTTGTATGAAGAGAACATTCATTGGAGAACTAATGAGATATATGTTGAAGAAAATTAGAGTGATCAACCTTATGTAGGGGTTTCATATGTTCATGACCACCATGATGACACTCAAGGACTACGTTCACCTAAGAGAGACAACCCTAGAGGAGATGAGGTAAGTTCTAGACTAGGGAAGGCCTTAAGGCCTAGGACAAGGGACAATGGGAAATACCATTGAAGCCATGGCAATCCTCCTAGTTCCTCATCTTCATCTTCCTCTTCAACATCTAGTTCTAATGAAGATGAATGTAGGTATAAAGACAAAGTTGTACTATGGGGTTAAAATAAGGGTAGAAATTAAAACCATAGTAAAAATCAAAGACCTCAACATGAACACAACTAAAACTACCACAATTGAGAAAATAGAAATAGAAATTTTCACCATGCCATGTCTAATGATGATGAACCCTTGTTGGCCACTAAGAGTCTGATGCAAATCATAGTGGTAGTTAAGATATCCCATAGGCATTATAAGGAAAGTCTTATAAAAAGGCTCGATATGAATAATATACCTAAATTTTTGGGAGGCTATCATTTTGATCTATAACATTACTTACAAGCCTTCCATGATGCTTGTGCCTTGCAAAATATCAAAAATAAATGGCAAAAGCTTAAGCTCTTCCCTAGGATACTAATTGACAAAGTTGAAAGTTCATATAGATTTTTAGAACCAAGTTTGATCCACTAGTGGTCCACAATTCTAGAACTTTTCAACGAAAAATAGAAAACCTACACAAGAGTGTCCAACCTAAGAAAAAAAATCCAAGGGTGGATGTAAGAAAATCATGAACCCTTGGATGTGGCCTTCGATACATACTATTCACTGCTACATAGATGTCCCAACCATAATTTCTCTCAAAAAGAACAACTATTCCACATCATAGATGGGCTTCATAATGAAATGAGGGAGACCCTTGGGATGTATGCTCAAGGTCAATTATATAACTTAACAGCCTATCAGATAAAAAGGCTAATCATGCAAGTGGCAAAAGAAGAAGAAGAACTATGTAAATGAAAGAATGTTGAGAAATATCATTGGGATCCAACTCTTCAAAGGAAAAGGGATAATATCTATGATAAGGAAAACAAGGCAGCTCTCGATGAGGTGATTCCACAACAAACCTTGTCACTACAACAATCTCTTTATGAACTCCAAGAAATTCTAGATAGGATGTCAAAGTGAATAAATGAAAAAGCTACAACTTCTATAGAAATTGTAGAGGAGAAGATAATAGAAAATGAATTAGGCAATCATAACAAATGAAGGAAGAAAAACCAAGAAACAGCTAGGAACACTTATCAGCAAATAGGAAAAATGGTTGTAGAAGAAGAGGCTGTAGACTTAACCATAGAAGAAGATGATGGATGTGACATCTACCTATATGACCATCAAAAGGGCTATTGCTCAATCATGTTACATCTACATGAGCATTGGGATTTCGCATTGAATCCCAAGTTTGTACAAAAGAAAATGCCTAGAAAATTACCTTTCTCACAACGTAATTATAGATAGTCCTATGATCAACCATACCATCCTAGTGGGACTTCTTACTAGTGTCAACACTATCATCTAATGTAGTGGCAAAACCCATAGTCATAGGGAAGGCCATCATCAAACTAGCCCTACCCTTACTACTAGCCAAACTCATATGGGTATTATGCTCAACAACCTATTTTTCTGGCTAGTTCTACCTCCTCTACTTCAAATTGCTACTACCACTCTCCTAAATTATATTGACTAGAAACATCTTCTGAAGGATCACCACCTCACACCTCTAATACTTCATCATATCCTCAATATTCTCATACTTTCCTCCATCACATATCACCACCAGAAACATAGGAAGGTTTAGCATCACAATATCAATGAGAGAATGTCACTTGTGTTACAAACATACATAATGATGAATTATGATTTTCCAGGCCCCAATGTCAGATCCTCAATATCAAGTATGTGATATCATAGCCTAGATAATGATATCAAATATACAATATCGTGATTCCTATGTAGGCCTATAAATATGGCACTTAGGTGCATAGAAAGAGAGTCAATTGGTAAGTCTATAGGGTAGAGTTGTTTTGTTCATTTTTGGTTAGTTTTCAATTCTTTCCAAGTGCATGCCTGTAGTGTGATGCTGGTAATTGTCTAGAACCTTTGTTCGAGTGTGACGTACTTGGACATGCACACAATCAGCAATAAAGATCGAGATTACTCCATCATTGCAACATTCACTTAGTTTTTAATTGTTTAATTATTAATTATTTATTGTTTTTTTCTTAGTTAATATTTCTTCTATCATCATTTACTATTCCTATTGTAAATGCGGAATGGGCACATCGTAATCACGAAAATTTATGTGTAACTACTTAGTAACCCAGTAGCATATCTAGTAGTGTTCAAGTAATGTTCACTTGGTAATTCCAAAAGTAGTACATGAAGTCCAAGATGCATACATATGATTAAGGATGGATGTTCATTGCACTTAGGCTAGCTCAGATCTTGCTTCATATTGCTTATTAACTTAATGAAGGTTATTCTCATTGTCTTTAGGAGTAGCATAGTGTTAGAAATCACATCATACACCTCACGCTGAACTAAACCATATGTGACAAAGAAAATACTAGTCTAGGTGGGAAGACAGCAAAATGTGATCAATGTATAACTATCTAGGTGGCACAACTAGTCTGTCTATGGAGTTCAATCAGATCATGTGTACACACTTGTATTCATATGGTTGAGTGTAGGGGTACATCGCCACTCATCATTAGCACCGTTGCTAGGGATAGTGCTAGTTATCTAGATTAGTTATATCATACAAGATCTCTATAATGAACAATCAACAATATATCTTTCAAATAGGAAATTAATTGCAAATAAGTCACACACAATTCACAATAATGTCTCTCTCACAAGATAATGTTAATGCAACAAATAGTGAGGAAATTCATTGGAGAACCAATGAAATATATGATGACGAAGAAGTGTGGAGTACTTAATCTTATGCAAGAGTCTCATATGTTCATGAACACCCAAACAATACTCAAGGACTCCTGTCATCCATCTTAGACACCTTTAGTGAGGATGTGACATCCCATGGAATGAGGGGGCCTATAAGACCTAGGACCTTCTCAATGATTAACAAGGGTTTATCAAAGGATGATTGGAAGACCTACAAAAGTCATGATGAATCTTCCACTTTCTCTTCCTCTGCTCCTTCAATGTTAGGTCATAATACAGATGACCATTTCTCAAGGGGTCAACATAGAGATAAAAATCAAACCCATGAGCAAAGTTAGGAATGCCAACATGAACAAAGACAACATTGTCCCAACTCACAAACTCATAACCTACTTAGTAATGATGAACCCCTGCTAGCCACTAAGATCCTAAGGTATATAAAAGAGGCTATTCAAATATCCCATAGGCATTGCAAAAAAACCCGTCTACCTAGGCTTGATTTGAACAACTTTTCCAAGTTTTCAGGAGGCTAGGATTTAGATCTGCAACATCATTTACAAGCCTTCTATGATGCTTGTGCATGGAACAACATTGATAATGGGTGGCAAAGACTTAAGCTTTTTTCTATGACACTCGTTGGCCAAGAAAAAGTATGGTATAGGTCTTTAAAATCCAAATCAATTCACCATTGGCTGACAATGGTAGAACTCTTCAACGAAAGATATCAAACCTATGCAAGAGTGTTAGCCTTGAGGAGAAAAATCTAAGAGTGGAAACAAGGGCAACATGAATCCTTAGACATGGCCTAAGATAGATATTATTCATTTTTAAATAAATGCCCAGTCCATGGGTTCTCCAAGGAAAGGCTAATGTATCACATCATGGATGGGCTTCATAATGAAACAAGGGAGACCCTAGGGATGTATGTCCCTAGTCAACTATATGAACTACAAACTCATCAATTCCAAGAGCTTATTAAGCAAGTAGCAAAAGAAGAAGGGGAAATAGCCAAATTGGAGAATGTTGAAAGATCTCAATAGGACCAAAATCTTAAAATAACAAAGGTTGATAATTATGAAGAGGAAAAATCAACTCACCTCAAGGAGGTGGAATAATCTTAGCCAATACTACAATCAATAGATGAAATTAAGGCAAAGATCAATAAGATGATGGAATGGGTACATGAAAAATGTGAAGAATATGTAAACAATATTGGAGGTGGAACCATGAATGACCACTCTAACAAATAGGATAAATCAAGGATGCCAAATCAAGAAATAGGACAGAACACCACTTGACAATTAGGAAGAAGGGTTGAACACAATAAGGATAGGGGCTCAACTTTCAATCATAAGTATCAATGTGATGTTTGTCTATATGATCACCCTAAAATTCAATGCCTAGTATTGTCACATTTACATGAGCATTGGAGAGGAATGTTACATCTAGATTTCATACAGAAGTATCATGTCCAAACATAGTGGAAAAATCCCTAATCATGGGGGAGGCCACTACCAAACAAACAACATCCTTTGTACATCCTAATACCAAATTTTTATTATGTTCAACATCCTATTTCCCTTACTAGATCAACATCCTCTACTTCACCTCATCATTATCATTCTTCCAAGTACTATCAACCCATGTCCTCTTCCATGGGATCAGCACCTCATGTTTCTTACACTCACCCTTGCCCTCAATATTCTCATCCTTCACCTCCTTCTACATTGCCACCAGTTGTTCCAAAAGGTTTTGCATCATAGCACCAACCCATGAACATTACCTGTATAGCTACTGTCAATAGCAATGGAGGTCCTCCACAACGTTGAAAGTGTCCTTTCTTTAGGCATGACCGTAGAAAGAGACAGCATGGTTCTAAAACCACTACATCCTCCAACTCACCACAAGCCTAGCACTATGATGCATTTTTCTCCTCAAACTTCATGTCCCCCTATTACCTTATTTGAGCCACCAATTAACACTACAACAACCATGTAACCCAATGGATATAACCACGTAGGAAGACATATCGATCCTTGCGTACCATCTTATGGTCATAGGTGCCATAGGAGGGCAGCTTCTTATCCCATGACGACATCTTATAATCTACCCCACTATGCCTACTTTCATCAAGTGTGTGAACCCCAATTTGGATACATTCCTACCACCACATCAAAAGACACCCAATGGCTTGGATATGACCAAACCCCAATGTTTCCAACATGCATGAATCCAAATTTTCCATTTATTAATTCTCGCCATGCTCAAAGGTTTAGTCATGGGGGATATCCCCCATTCTAATAGGTAGAATTAGTAAATGTTTTTCCTTTTCTTTGATTTTACAATTTTTTGTTTTTCAATTTTTCACTTTTCAAATTGTTGTTTTTATATTTTTGAGGGTAATCTCATTGGTGAATAAAATACTCATGAGACTTGTCGGTTGAGGTGTTGTTCTATGTTATCAAGTCTCAGGGGACTAATTATTTGGACAGTGAGCCCATAACATCCACCCACCCATTCAATTAATAAGAGGTTCTACTCTAGGTATGGTGATTCTTATCATCATTAAAACCTAAAGTAACCTTGTACTCATTATGCCTAGAGCAAAAAATGATAGACTAAGAGGGAATGGCTAGGGTGTGACATCAAGGAGACTTTTGGATTCTCTTTGGTGACATCTGTATGTGCTATCATGTATCTTAGTTGTAGTAAAATCCTTGTAGATCTAACAGAAAATGGTAGTAAGAGTAATAAAAGTACTCAATAAAGAAACTCAATGCTATTCTTGAAGGTCCCACTCGAAAGATATGTACCCATGCTTGAACGTTGGTGGCTTCTCCAAAACACTTTTGGAAAAGACAAAGTGCCAAAGTATCTAGATGAAGAAAAAGCAAAGAAAGAAAAAAGACAATAAAAAAAATCAAGCAGAAAGTGTTGTAAAGAAATTCCAAATCACTCCTCCCTTAGATAAAATGCCAACTGATTGTATGCCTTGCTATCATTATGCTCTTATGGTTGTCTATAATTGGATGAAACAATGTGATGTCACCAGTCTGAGGTATGGACTTGATCTTGATTTTGGAGTTAAAAGCTAATGATACATTAATCATGCCCCACAATCAGGATTCATTATGCCTAGGGTAAGTGATCTCATGTTCCAATTTTGGCAATCCCTTCTATGATTCGTTTTATCCCACTATCTAGGTGTTTCTAACTTATGTCTTGTGTAGCATAGAATTCATAACTCATCATAGTGGTATCTAACATGTGTGTGTTTTGTTGCACTGGTGTGGATTGCATTTAACCCTTCTAGTGCCTATGGACATTTTAAGGTGTGGTTATGCAAGGGCATGATAGGTTAGAACCTACTTTGGGAAGGACCCACTTATGTAACTTTTATAATCTATACTTAATCCACACCATTACATCATCTTATAACCTCTAAGTACTACATTGCTGAACTTATTCTTCTCTTTATCATCATTTCAACCCCAATGTTCCTGTGCATCACTAAATGTCCCTTTTTTGTGAAACTTCCCAAAAATATCTTTATTATGTAATTCCACTTTATTATAATATTTATGCCTTAATGTCTATTTAACATAATCCTAGACCTTCCAAATCTACCTTAAATATTTCATTTTTAGCCTTGGAAATTTGAAAATTCATCAATTTTGGCAAATACCCTATTTCAGAAGGAACATGATATCGGGTACTCAATATCGAGTTTAATACGATATCAGGCCATTGCTAGCGCATACACAATATCGTGTCTACAAAATCTATATATATGGATCCACCCACTACACCCCCCTTCCCCCCCTCTTGGCACATGTCAACATCATTTTCAACTATTCACATGAGGGGAGTTGTTGAAATTTTCTTCCACGAATTATCATACTCTAAGCACCACCAATTCTCACACTCTGAGCACCTATCATTCAAACATCAATATCTTACTCATTAATTCTCTGATTCTCTTTCCGATCAAACTTGCTTAAACCTAGAGTATTTAACTTAGTCGTGGGTGAAGGGTATACTCCAAGTTGCAGGTAACTTTTTCAAATTTTTTTGTTTCCCAAGGAATATTATAAGGGTAAGTGACCTTAAGAAATGCTAAAATCATATGCCAAAGTAATTTTATTTCTTCACCTAGACCATGGAAATCATTTTCGAAGTCACCTAATCAAATGAGGCCTGAAACTACAACTTTTTGGGGGATTTTCTTAAAACTTTTTAACTTTAAATAATACTAAATAAGAATTGATTTAAAGGTCATGAGTAAGGTATAAATCAAATTTTGTTAAATGACCTTACTAACAATTGATCCTATGTGATTACATATGGCCCCTAAATAAGGATAACAAGGAGGGACCTCTCAGGGTACATCCAAATAGTCAAGGAGAGGTAGAGGCCAAGCGCCTCTCATACAACATGTAGAGTAGGAGGAACAATCATTCGGCATCCATCAAGAACCCCTTATTATTACACAATCTTGGCATGCAGAAGGTGGAGAAGGTAGGGCACTTAAATAGGGACAACATATCATGTTGTCTCTAGAATGCATTCAAGTAATTTAGGAAAGGTCCATGTCAGCTACAGTGATCGTTAAACTCAACTTTGGACACTTTACTAAATTTTCCCCTGATTCAGTCATAGACCAACTCAAAGGGTCTCCACTGTGGCCTATTCTTTCAAAGAGTGGAAAATGGTACTTAGGGAAGACATACCAATTTTGGCATTATAAGAAAGAAGGTACCACCACTAATATTGGTGGAATTTTAGTTGATTTCTTTGCCAAGGCCATTTTGGAAGTTCTGAACCTTCTAAATACAAGGCCCAAGCTTTCTCACTTGTCCACTTGCTCTGATGCTTATGCATGGAAAATGTGATTAAAAAGGGCATACAACAAGGAGGATAAAACATATGGGGAGCCCACACTTGAAGAGAGAATCTATTTCAAAATTGGCACCTATCACTTCTTTCCAACAAAAGGATTAAACAAAATTTTCACCTATGTAGCCAGAGGAAGTGTAATCCTAATGGACAAGGTTGATGCCAACCTACCCCATCTATATCTCACAAAAACATTAAGGCGGTTTGAAGAACATAAGATAGGAAGTTTGCATTGCCTTTTCCTTGTTTGATGAAGAAGTTGTGCTGATGTGCTAGAATTCTAGGGTACGCCAATGATGTCCCTAGAAACACTCAAAAGGCCTTATTTTCCAAATTACTTAAGCCACTAGCACTAAGGAAAGATTCTGGTGAGACATTAGAGCTTGAGTAAGAGCAGACGGTTGGGCCCATTGCACCTCAAACAACTGGGCCTAGCCAACTTCCAGACATAAGGCCTAGTCAACAATAGGAAGCAGGGCCTAGCACACAACCCACATGTCAGCAAGATCAATTTCCACCATTTCCACAGGACTATCAACCATCGATGAGCCATCTAAGGGCCATCACAGAATTGGTCAATTGGAGAAGTCATGATGAGACTAACCTCTTTAAGGTTATTGATGATGTCGTATAGCCCATGGTTCCAATTGATCATGCATGGAGTGAGATTTCTATTTAAACAAGAGGATGGAAATCACATTGATCATAATAGATCTCTAGAAACACTACATCTTTTCAATTGTAATTAGAAACTAGTGAAGGTGCCACGATAGTGGTTATGCAACACTAGGATGTAGTAGAAGTAGAAGAAGTGATCATAGGCCACATCAAAGAATCATTCAATATCCCTATTGTTCCACTGATAGATTTCATAGGAGCATGTGATGCTCAAACCTTGGTTGGTCCCTCGATGAATCCTACAAATATGAGGATGTTTTGGATCAGTTGCTGCAAATAGGAAAAATGATGACATCCTTGTTTGCCATCCCTCAAGATGTCATAGCAACATAATCAGACCTCATCTCCACAAAAGGAAAGCTAGTCATGGTAGAGGTTAGGGCTGAACATGCAGAGGATGAGTTGAAAAGACTCTAAGAGAAGTTCATTACCCTACAAGCTGCACAGTGGGATTCATCCCAATTCATCCTAGTAGACTAGCTAGAGTCATTTAAGATAGAGAAACTAAATAAATTATTAGAAGAGAATAAAAAGGTGGTAGGGAAAAAAGAGAAGGTTGATTAGGATGCTTCAAAGGCACAAGCTCAAATGTATGCACATGCCAAAGCACTTAAGGCCTTACAAGATGAAAATAAACATCTTATCGCTAAAAATCTATGGTTGACTACCATAGAAAAGTAGAAGAATATTCTTAAGGAGAATTTGTAGCAAATTCAAGAATAATTAATAAGGGTCAACCAAGACATATATCACTTAGCCAAAGAAAATAGAACCCTCTCAATGGAGGAGGTACACGCAATCCATCAGAAGATGGCTATTGACATAAGCATGTGGCAGAATGAGGCTAAGCGACACAAGAAATTGAAGGAACATTTCTGAGATCAAGTGGGGATGTACAAGTTGATTATTGAGAAAGAAATCCATATGGAAAAGGCTCATATCAACACTCTTAGTACTCAGAACACTAACTAGTAGGTCATACTAGATACTTATGCCTTCACCCACCAAATAGAACTAAAGAGCTAGGACTTGTAGGTTTAGGATCTCATTGAGTACATGGAATTGGCAAACCTACAGTATGCCAAGTTAGCCATGTTGATAGCAAGATGCCTGAGGACAAAATTAGAGAAGTAGGTAGTAGCCACCTATGCCAAGTATGAAGCAGAATTTGTAGAACACAAAACGACATTGCAGAAATTAGAGGTAGCAAATTCTGAGTTAGAGGTGGTCAAGACTAGCTACCAAGGGCAAAACAATGATGTAGAAAATTTGGCTTGATGGCTCATAGATTACCAAAAATCTAGAGACAAAGTTAGAGCCTACAAGGAGGAATGACGGTTGTTTGCGGCTTGGTATATTAAAGCCAATCTAATGTTTTCATGATTGCCATGCCCATGGGAGGTGTTAACTCCATCAAATATTGGAACATTAGCATAGAAAGCACATGATCCCTAGACCAAAGAAGAAAAGTTTCAAGCACTCCTCTAGAGACATCCATTTCTAAAGCCTAGAGCACAAAATAAGGAAAAGAGGCACATGGAGGAGCCACCACCACCAAGAACCACATAAGTTCCAACAATTTTATCTTTTCTACTCCTTTTTAGTGTCCTAATTTTATTTTTTTTAATCCCACACTATGGCATGAAGTAACTCATAGTTAGTCAATAATTCCATACCTATCCACTATGTAACCAAATGAACTCATTCTCAATTTGATTATTTGAATCAAGGACAAGTTGTTAGTCAGTCATTAGGGAATGATGAATCATAATTTGCCAGACCCTAATATTGAATCCTTGATATTGGATATGTGATATCACAACTTGGATAATGATATTGAATACATGATATTGTGATTCTTGTGTAGGCCTATAAATATAGAACTCATGTGCACAGAAAGAGAGTTAGTTGGTAAGTCTTTAGGGTAGAGTCGTTTTGTCAGTTTTTAGTTAGTTTTCAGTTTTTTCCAAGTGCATGGCCGTAGTGTGATGCTTGTAATTGTACAGAACCTTTATTCAACTATGACATACTTGGACATGCACATAATCAACAATAAAGATTGAGATTACTTTATCATTGCAACATTCACTTAGTTTTTAATTATTTAATTGTTAATTATTTACTATTATTTTCTTACTTAATATTTCTTCTATCATCATTTACTATTCCTGTTGTAAATGCAGAATGGACATGTCTTAATCATGAACATTTAAGTGTAACTATTTGGTAACCTAGTATCGTATCTAGTAGTGCTCAAGTAATGTGTGCTTGGTAATCCCAAAAGTAGTACACAAAGTCCAAGATGCATATGGATCATTAAAGAAAAATGTTCATTACACTTAGGACAACTCATATTTTTCTTCATATTCCTTATTAGCTTAATGAAGGTTATTTCTCATTGTCTTTAGGAGTAGCATAGTGTTAGAAATTACATCATACACCTCACAGTAGACTAAACCATATGTGACAAAGTAAATATTAGTCCAGGTGGGAAGATAGCAATTGTAATCAACGTATAACTATCTAGGTGCCACAACTAGTCCATCTATGGAGTTCAACCGGATCATGCGTACATGCTCATATTCATATGGTTGAGTGTAGGAGTACCTCACCGCTTAACACATAGAAATGATAGTGCTAGTAGATCTCCATCACAATCTTAGAAACATCCTTTCTTTAGAATAGTTCCTCTACATAAGCATAACACTCATGGACCTACTAACTCATCCAAACTAGCACAATTCCAATCAAGTGCAACACCCTTCCTTTCACAACCAGTGCCCTCCAATCATATGCAAAGGCCAACATCCATCATTGCTCCAACACCTAACAGAAATGATAAACCTATCACTGTGGAGACATAGAAGAATCCATGCATCACTACTAATAGTAAGGGGTGCAGTTGTGGGCTAGAAATTCAAAATATTAACACAAGTCATAAGAAAGTTCAAGAGTAGGTGTATGAGCAAAACCTAGTCTACATAGTAGCCACTAAACTAGAACACACCCAATGGCTTGAAAATTAGAATATAAAATTGTTTCAAAGATGCATGGAGGGAATTGACCTACTTATTAGTTCTACACTTAAGAAAATGGACCAAAGAAAGGACTTAGACATAGATATCTTACACTTTGATTATATACCAAAAGAGGATATTAAACATGGAGACCTATGAATTAAAATAAAAAATCAAGAAGAAGAAGCAAACACATCTAGATCCTCCAAAATGGAAATACCTTCAACTCTAGATGAAGATACATCTCCAAATGATCCAAACAAGACTATCACTAATGTTAAATGTGCTACCACACAATTAATTAAATTAGTAACAGTGATAGATTTAAAACCAGTGGTGTATAACTAGGGGATTGTATACTCCATCTCCCAAACGTGTGGCCATAAAATTAGTTATAAGAGAGATGCTCCATCTTCATTCAAGAACTAATAAGTGTTTTTCATGCTTTTATTTTTACAATTTCTTATCATTTTCCTATTTCTTTCAAATTTTTTTGATTCTTCATATGCCTTCCATTTCTTAATATTTTTCTTTTCTTTATATCTTTGCCTTCTCTTGAGTCATTTCCTTTATGTTTTATGAATGTATTTTATTATTTTTTTAATAATATTGCCAATTCATGATGCAAAAGTTAATATTATGTGTTGGGCTTTGTGCTATGCGATCAAGATGATTAGATAAGGAATTTTGTAAAGTAGTGAGACCACCTCATCCATCCCTCCAATTCTTTGAATAAAAGGTCTTTTTCATGGAAACAATTTAGTTCTTCTTTCATGAAACTAAAATTAATCAATGATCATTATACCTTGAAGAAATATTGAATGATCATTATACAATAGCTTCAGGATCAACTCAAAGGTGACTCATCCTAAGGTTGCAAGGCATGCTCAAGGGTCACTGTTGTGCCTAGTTCAAAGTTTTAGCTTATAGGATTCAAATTTCACGTCAAAAAGTGAAAATTTTCTCACTGACACTATCACTCACACTGAAGTCATGCTGCCAACGTGAGTGTAGTGTGAGCAAGTTTCAAAGCCCAAAACTAAGTCAAGATGATATAATTTCCAAAATGCAAGTCATTCTTAGGGATCATTGTTGATAACTTCAGATTTCAGCCTCTAGAACACCAAAGTTCAAGTCCAAAAATTGCAGGTTTTTGTAGCTCATGTTGTGGTCATGCTGTAGCTCACGCTATGGTCATGTGCCACTCATGCTAGCAGTATGAGTCCAGTGTGAGCTGCCAAAGGTGGCTCAGGACAAGTCACTTTCAACCTCAGTTTTAGATTTTCAGGTCACTCTCAGGATCAACCACAATCAAACAGTAGTGGCACTCAAGAATCAGGCTTCAAAAATCAAAATTTGAAGTGAAATGCATCATTTTTAAGTCACTCACACTGAGGTCACATTGAGGACATGCAGGCAGCATGAGTGTAGCATGAGTGTAGTGTGAGCACACTGAGGTCACGCCAGGACAAGATCAACTCATGCTGGAAGTTCTTGTCAAAAAAAGAAGATGCAAACAACCACAAAGCCACTCAGACCGACATCCTGTAGCAGTTAATTCAGAGACCCAAAAGTTTCAAGTGAGCCAGAGTCAAATTCTGTTGTTGTACATTGTCATTTCATTGTAAATTTTCATCATTTGTCATTTATCAGGCTCTTACGCTCTGAATTGTATGTACTTCCATGAGTGTAAGCTAGCTTGAGTAAGCTAACACATGCTGTAAGATACAATGCACCTTGTCAAAATGTGACTTTCCTGCACATGTCTAACTCATATACAATTGTCCATAAGACACATGTCACATGATCCATTTTCCTCTCATCTCTCAACCATTGATTCCATCCATGAATTCCACACCCGAGCCCCGCCAAACCCTATAAATACCCTGTCAATTCACATAAAGAAGAATGGCAATTTTGAAGCTTGACAGCTTAGAAAACACAGAATAGCTATCCTTGGACACTTGGGCACACTTGACTCCTTGTATCCAAGCACTTCCAAAACACATCATCCTGAGCCTTGTGTAGTGACAAAAAACATCAGTGGCTAGAAACAGCCTAACCTTGGATCCATGCGAGGATCGTGCTAGATAAATGAAAATGAGGTGCCCTGAATGGTTTGGTCGATTAGACAGGAACTTAATCGGTGTACAATAACCCTTTTGCAAACAATAAAAGAAAATGCAATGTACATAGCAGTAGAAACATGCTAAAGTGTGTAACAGGGCAGTGAACATAATTTAATACTTAACAATGTCAAATAAATGCTGTGATTAGCCAAAAAGAGAGTTTGAATAGAAAGTTACACCGCCCTGAAAAAGGGTACAGGTATACAAAGTGTACAATAGACACAATAGGAGCAGAATCATAGCCTCGGTGGTGTCAAGGTGTGAAATCTGGTGCTCACTATGATAAACTATGCCTCCTGGGTCACTGGTCACAATATACCATGTGATGTAGTTATGCCTCTCCGTCGGTTTGGTGTACTCTGGGTCTTGTTCGTCCACAGAGCTAAGTGCCAAAATGCTAAAATGCTAAATTCTAGAATGGAAATGCCAACTACTTTGTTGGTGAAGAAATTGAAGCCTTCCCCCTTTTTTCCTCCTCCTTTTTTAAAGAGGGCACAGATGTATTTATAGGGCTAGGGTTAGCCCAAAGTGCGGATCAGATGCCATGTGGCAATGCAGTAGGTAACAATGTGTAATAGCAAGTAACAACACATAACAGTGCATAACAGCATAGTGTACTAGGGTACTACACTATGCTATGTTACACACTGTAGTAGGGTGCTACGCTAGCACTATAGTAGGGTGCTAGGCTATGCTACACTATGAAACATAGCAAGGTGCTATGCTTAGCATTGTAGCAGGGTGCTACGCTTAGCACTGTAGTAGGGTGCTACGCTATGTAGCGTAGCAAGGTGCTACACTAACAACTATAGCAAGGTGCTACGCTAACACTGTAATAAGGTGCTATGCTATGCTACACTATGCAGCGTAACAAGGTGCTATGTTATGCACTATAGCAAGGTGCTATGCTATGCTACACTATGCAGCGTAACAAGGTGCTATGTTATGCACTATAGCAAGGTGCTACGCTATGCTATGCTATGTAGTGTAGTAGCACGTAACACTTAGCCATATTTGTAGTTGCAATGCTGAGACCCAAAATTTTGTGGTGTTTCAATGGCCCCTCCTTATTGATGTCTGAAGGAGTGGCCCAAGAGATGTCGACAAAGAATTACAAAACACCACAGTAGACATATCACCAATGTCATTTGTCAACACAAGATCAGATGTCATTTGACCATGCTCAACATTGTTATGGAAATAAGGTTATGCTAGGGGATAAGGGGTATAAGCAATTCTAGGGAGATGGAATTTAAATGATGGGAATGAAATGCAAATAGTGGATCATGATGTAAGATGCAAATTCAGCATGGCTGATGGTAACCATGGCATGAAGTAACTTGCCCCTAAAACGTTGACCTTTCATTAGACTAATCATGGGAGGGTCAAAGCTGATCCAAGGATTGGCCAATTGCAAAGCTATAGTTTTTTTTTTTTTTGTAAGGCAAACCTTCTTTGGGTTCAACTTACTACTAAATGTTAGCTACAAGTTGGCCATCATGAAGATGAACTTTGTTTTGATGCATCACATTGCATCTATAGGATAGATGTTTCCTCCTAGGGATGATTCATGTTATATCCACTTAGGCCTTTACCATGGAATAGAGGCATCCCATAGGATGAATTATGTTACATCAACCATGGGTTCTATAGTTGATGTTAAGGGAATGCCATGTGTATCATAGTGCATATGCATCAGATGAGTGTGAAATCATGAGTATGAGGAGGATGACAAGATATTGGGATGAAGAAATGGATGTGCATAGGCTGTAATAAGGATGAGGGGGATGTGCACTCTTGAGTGGTTCAACTAGTCTAGTCATGCACATCAAAGCAACATGATAACTTGCTGCTACAATGAGATGCATCTTTGTACGATTGCCTCCAAAGCTTTGTCCTGCAAACACAACTCAGAGAGGAAAAGAAAACCACAAAACATGAAATGCAAGTGCAAATGCCAGATGTGAAGATGCTGCAAGTGCAAAACTATGACTACGTTGCAAATGTGTAAAATGTTGTGCTGGTCACAAGTGCTCAGAAAGTTAGTGAAAGTGCCAGGGTGATGATGCTACAAGTGTCATGAATGCTGCACTAATGGCAAGTGCTTCAAAAGGGTCATCATAAGGGTAGGAGGCGATGATGCTATGAGTACTCCCAAGGCACTACCAAGTGTTCAGATCATATCAGCTACATGCTAGTTTAAAGTCCTAGTAGATTGTGAACCCAATTTAAGATCCTGGCAGACTGTGATGTGCTAGTTTATAGTCCTAGTAGACTGTTGGATGCTATTTTAATGTCGTAGTGGATAGTGGATGTTGTGCCATTTTAATGTCATGACCCAAGAACAAGTTGTGCTAGTTTATAGTCATAGCAAACTATCTATGCTAGTTTATAGTCATAGTGGACTGGTGCTTACCTTGCTTATACAAGGTGCAATGCTACATGCATTGTTATGCTGTGTGTCTGCAAAATTCTGCAAAAATCAACTAAAAAGAAAATAACATCAAGCAAAATCTATTATAAACAAAGTTAAAACGTATGAATGAAAGGAAAGGAATGCAAAAAGTGATAGTTTTAGGGCATTCCAGGCCATAGGCTAGTTTAAGGCCCTTTCGGGCCATAGACTAGTTTAAGGCCTTTTGGGCTATCTGTTTTTGAAGTTTTATGTTTTATAGTTTTTATGTTTTTAGATGTAATGCGTAAGCTAAATGGATGGATGCATAAACAAAGTAAAACAAATATGTAAACAAAATGAAATGCCTAATCTAAGTAAGTAGGAAAAATGTAAATG
The DNA here is from genome assembly GCA_015680685.1 of Gnetum montanum. Classification (NCBI taxonomy): domain Eukaryota; kingdom Viridiplantae; phylum Streptophyta; class Gnetopsida; order Gnetales; family Gnetaceae; genus Gnetum; species Gnetum montanum. Next base: position 459,079 of record MNCI01023425.1, on the reverse strand, counting down.
CATAGGCTAGTGCTATGTAAATGAAAGTCAAAAATGCATGGGCAATGAAGGAAAAGGATAGGCAAGCATTTAGCACATTTTTTGCCAAGGGCAGGTCTTGGTCATGTAGTTACTTCCTAACCAGGCATGGATTAGGAAGCATGCAAGGCTTAGGATCCTTTGGGAGGTTGTTGGCCTCAGCCCTCGTCTGGGTGTGCTAGCCTTAGGCATTGCATTGGTTGTTATAGGTGTACCACCAAGAAACTCTTCTTCTAAAACTTATGCCATGTCTATGTCATGGATACTTGAAGAGGAAGCATTATCATCATGGATGATAATTTGACCACCTTCATATGGAAGGTGGATTTCTTGGTGGATGGGAGAGGAGATGGCACGTAGTTGGGCTAGCCAAGGCCCACCTAGAATCATGTTGAAACCTGGCATCTCTTCTACGACAGTGAAATCTACATTAATGGGGAATTTCTCTCCTACAACAAAGACTAATTTGATTGTACCCTTGACCGTGGCACATGATCCATTGAAGGATTTTAGACATGTGGTTTTGGTTGGCCTAATTTCATTTACCAAGCCTAGCTTGTTGATGATGGAGTACAATACTATGTTTGTTGTTGTACCATCATCAACATGTACCCTCTGGATGGTACATTATCCAACATGAATGCTAATGGATAGTGGAGCTATAGTAACCTCCCCTTGTTTGGGTTGACTTTAATTACATTATTATGAAAGGTTAAGGTTGTTGAACCTAATTCTTGTGGTGCAGGGGATAGCATTGTTGCACAAATGGATGCCTCATTTGTAGGGACGTCCTCCATAACAGGAATGGAGGCCAAGATCTGGGCCAATGCTTGGCACTGAGCATATGAGGTCATGTATATATCATACAAGTTCAACATTATGTTCTTTTGTTTGAGTGTTTGTTTCACTTGGGTTAGCGTGGCTATGAAGTCCTTGTCATTGGCTATTGTGTTGGCTTTGTCTTCCTCCATGTGGCTTGAGAGACAGATTTCTTGTGGAGGGGACTTAAGCTTGGTTTACTTAGCCTGCTTGGGGGTAGGGGCCCTAGTGTTCAGTTGTTGTTTGCTAGTTGTGGTCTTTGCTTCGTCCATGGGAGTTGCGAGGTGCTCGTTTGTCCTCTTGTGTTGCCATTTGGTGGGCCTACCCAGGTTGCTAGTGGGATCAACCCTTGAAGGAGGAGGGATCGAGATGTTGCCCACTGTTGGGCTTTGGGTAGGTGAGGGGCCATCATGTTGTGGCATCCTTATGATAAAGGGTGGCTTAGGTAGAGTTGTTTTAGGAGTTGTTGTGTGACCAACTCGTTGTGGCACCTTGATAATAAAAGGTTGCCTAGTGGTTATTGTTGCATGATGCCAGTTTAACATCTTAGCGGATGGTTGCTATGGAGCTTTGACCACAAAGGGTTCTATGGTTGCTCAAGGTGGCACTTTGATAACAAAGGAAGGCCTCTTGCTGGTGGAGGCCGAGGGAATCCTTACCTTCCTGGGAGGCACACAGATCACAAAAGGTTGTTGCATAGGTTTAGACTTACCACCTATGCTAATGGAATTTATGACATAGGAGGCATCATCTGTGTTGGATTGACTCACCGTGTTAATCACCAGTTGGCCATGTTCTATCATTCTCTGAAGGTCATCTTGCAAAGCACGACAGTTGTCTGTACTGTGACTAGCCAATTGGTAGTAATGACAATATTGGTCCAGCTTGAAGTGTTGTGGAATTGGGGGCTTGTTTGGTACTGCTAAAGTGGGGTTCCTTAGTAGTTCACAGTACCTATCATGTTTTTGATGAGAAATTTCTGATACATGTCTGTGCTAGATTTTCCCAGCTTTTAGGAGTTGCTCTACTAGTTCAGAGGGTTGCACCGGCAATGGTGTATACCTTAAGTGGTCATTGCACTGAAAGTTGGATCTTGAGGTAGCCCTATCACTGTAGGTGAGTTGGTGCCAAAATTGGTGATTTTGTTAGTTGGGGCTTGGGGATGCTTAGCTATTGGGCCTTGGTTGGTTGCTTTTGTACCTATGGCTACATGCATGCAAGCATGTTGGTTTCTGTAGGCCACATAGGCTAGATCATTGCTAGCTTGTGCTGCATCCTCTATGCCTTTTGCTTGGGCAAAGGCTTGGCTAACAGACTTTGAGGCTAGATAATACAGTTTGGACTTCATGAAGTCATTTACTACACCTTTAAAGATTACCAATAGACGTGCCTCCGCTATAGGTTCATGCATTTCACTCAATGCAGCATTCCAATGTTGGAGGAATTTTGGCATGGGCTCTAGAGGCCCCTATTTAACTTGCATCAGCTAGTCAAGGGTTGCTTCAGGCTTTAGGTTGTACATGAAGCATGTTAAAAACTTGGTTATGAGATCCTCCAAAGAGGAGATTGAGGCCTTAGGTAGTGCACAATACTAGTCCAAGAACTTGCCAGTGAGTGACATGGGGAATATGTGCATGATAGTGTGTGGCCAAGCTTGAAGGAGTAGGCATTCAAATCGAAATGTGACCAAGTGTGCATTAGGATCCCCTTCACCGTTGTACTTGGTAAGTTGAGGCAGTTGGGCCCTAGTTGGGAGAGTTAGAGGTGGTACCATCGGACTTATGGGATCATCTTGGTAGAAGTCCACCACCTTAATGGTGTCAAAGGAGGTAGCCTTAAGTCAGTTGATCTCCTCCGTCAAGCTTTGTATCAGCTGAAATACCTGATCCAAGCTTGGGGGTGTGCCATCTGGTTGCATTGGCTAGGCTTGGGTTGGTTGCATAACATAGGGTAAAATTTTTGGTTGTGGAGTTTGCTAGTTTAATGTCATAGTGGATGAATGTTTCTAGTTTAACACCATAGCCCATGATTGCTGATGTAATGGCTAAGCAATGGATGCGGTGATTGGAGTGGGCCACACATGGGTGGGTTGGACAGGCACCGCAGACACCAATGAGATAGGTGGGATGTAGGATGTTGGAGTTATTTGGGGCTGGGAGGTGGCCCCTACATGAGCATAGTGTTGGGAAAATGCATTAGTTGCTTCCGAGGAAGGCTAAATTGGCATGGTCACTATCTTGAAGGGGATGGATGGACCATACCAAGGAGGGGCTATACTAGGGAGTGGTTGTTGGAAGATGGTGTGGAGGTGGCTCTCGTGTTTGGAGTAGGCCTCAACCTCGTCTTCCTCCCTTTGTGAGGCTTCTTCATAGGTTTTCCCTGCATCATGCTTGTTTGCATGGATGAGTTGGGATAAGAACTAGTGGTAGGGCTCCATGAGTGGGATTATGTCAAACAAAGAGGGGCTATACTCCCATCCATTTTGATGGACTCATTCGTAATCCTGTTTTGCCTCTAAATCAAGGTAATACACTAGTAGTCCTACTTGGATTTTGGCACAAAAAAAATTGTATTATTCATGGCTTAACGCAGCATGCTTTGGCTATATTGTGGTGTAAAATCTATTAGACACCAACATGGAAGGTTGATCTGGATTCATGTTCACAAATCAGGTTGTGAGAGTTGCTATTTGCAGAAAAATGATTAAATTTGCCGATAGTAGGGAAATAGTAGAAAAATGACTAAATTTGCCAATAGTAGGAAAATAGCAGAAAAATGACTAAATCTACTGATAGCAAACAAAAAGGCTAAGTGTAAAAATGTAGAGAAAATGGTAAGTATGAAAATGTAGAAAATTTGGCCCTCCTTCTAGTGCCAAAAACTATAGCAATAGAAAACATTGGTGGTTCAAAACACCGAGAGGTTTTCAATTGCATAGCCTAACCCCGGATCCGCGTGAGGGCTATGCTAGATAAAATGGAAATGGGGTGCCCTAAATGGTCTGGTCAATTAAATAGGAACTTCATCGGTTTACAATAACCCTTTTGCAAACAATAAAAGAAAACAAAATGTGCATAGTAGTAAAAACGTGCTAAAGTGTGTAACAAGGTAGTGAACATGATTTAATGCCAAATAAATGTTGTGATCAGCCAAAAAGAGAGTTTGAATAAAAAGATACACTACCCTGAAAAGGGTACAGGTATACAAAGTGTACAATAGGCATAGTAAGAGCAGAATCACAGCTTCAGTGGTGTCAGGCTATGAAATCTGGTGCTTACTATGATAAACTATGCCTCTTGGGTCGATGGTTACAGTAGACCATGTTATGTAGTTGTGCTTTGGGTCTCGTTCAACCACGAAGCTAAGTGCCAAAATGCTAAAATGCCAAATTGCAAAATGGAAATGCCAACTACTTTGTCGGTGAAAAAATTGAAGCCTTCCCCCTTTTTTCCTCCTCCTTTTTTAAAGAGGGCACAGAGGTATTTATAGAGCTAGGGTTAGCCCAAACTATGAATCTAGCACCATGTGGCAATGTGGTAGATAACAATGTGTAACAACAAATAATAGTGCATAACAGTGTAGCGTAATGGGGCACTACACTACGCTACACTACACACTATAGCAAGTACTACACTACGCACTGTAGCAGGGTGCTATGCTATGCACTGTAGCAAAGTGCTATGCTAGCACTATAGTAGGGTGCTACACTATGCAGTGTAGCAAGGTTCTATGCTACGCATTGTAGTAGGGTGCTACACTAGCACTATAGCAGGGTGCTATGCTATGCACTCTAGCAAGGTGCTACACTATACTATGTTGTGCTATGCTACACACTATTCTGTATACACTCTGTTTTCATTTCATATATTATTGTTTACATTTCGCACATCATTAGTTACGATAACCCCAATGTGAACCATAGTTTATGCTTGGGAAAGTCCTTTGTTGATTTGTGTGCAAACCATCCAAGGCACTCTGCCTTCATTTTCTTTTCTAGCTTGACCTCATGCGAAGGCATGGTCAGCTATGTTTGCCCGATGATCTTTTGGTGTTTGTTTTTCCTTCTAGCCTTACACCGACGATTTAGGTCAGTATAGTAAATTGGCGCTAGAAGGAGGGCCACCTACAAAAATTCATACGTTAATCAAGATTGTAAATTTGCATAGCGAGCACTTTAAACTCTGCAACTCCATCATCAAAACCCAAAACAATGTACACACGCTGACAATCTGACAAGTAACATTCCTCCACCACCACCGACCGTCCACATTGAGCTTCTCCCACCACTTGCCTAGTGTGTCAAACTAGCATGTCAAATTTCAGCTTGACTTACCCATTCTGTCTCAGATACCTCACATTGTAGTTAACTCACACTGCAGCTACTCACACTATTAGTTAGGAATGATGCAATTCACACTGTCTGTACTCACACTGTCCGTCAGTTTACACTGTCAGCTCACGTTGCTAGTTACTCATGCTAAACTAGTCCAGCCTAGTTTACTTACACTCACTATGGAATCCTCCCAAATTAATCCAATGACACTGCCAATCTCTAACTTTGGGACTGAAATCTTGAATCCTATGACTACTATGGAATCCATAACTATTATTGAACAAATAAACCCCCAAGGTCCTATGTGCCAGTCACTCAAGTTACAAGGCAAAGACCCTACCTATGCCACTCTTACACCCGAACAGTATAACTTCATCTGTGTCAAGATCCAAGCCAACTTACTTATTGATCATGTGAGAATATGAACTTATCCACAGAGGAGGTCATGATTTTTTTTCCTCAGCATTTGATATAATCCCTCTCTCTGAACATCATCATAGAGTCATATCCCAGCTTCTCATGGCAAGAAGCCAAGCCTTACAGCCACCTCCAATAGAGCCTCAGGGTGGAGATGAGGAAGATGACTTTGTAGCCCAATCTGAACATGGGGATTCATACCATACCATTAGTCCCCATGCCCATACAAAATCATTGTTCCAATCCTTCCTGGAAGAGACTACACTTCCACCACCAGCTTCTCTATAGGAAGTACCCACCTTCATTCCCATCTTCTCCAAGCTCAACATTCAATCTGACACGTCCACTTTTATCATACCTCTATAAATACAATCCCAACAAACTCCTCCCCAAACTAATGTAGGATCGACCTTTCAACCTCAAGTAATTGGGATGCCATTGGTTATACTAGCTTCCACATCCATCCATTACATACCTCAAGTGCAAATCTAGCAAGCACCATTGATCACTTCAAAACCTATGGCTGAGCAGTGGGTTCCACCAACTGTTCAGCAAAACCTGTCTACTCAATACAGCACACCACACCCCGTAGTCTTAGCCCCGAATGTTCTCCCACTGCAACAAATGTTAGTCCAACAATCTCTCTATCCAAAAATGATGCAACAATCAAACCATTATCAACCACCATTAACTCAAGCCACTGGTCTGCCTACTACCCAAGAGTGGGCAAACACAAAATAAATGATGCACTCATTAGCAAAAGAATTAAATCACCTTAAAACTGTAAACACCAAGGAAGTCAAGGTACTAGACTTCTATCAAGATGATCCAATCAACCCCTTAGTTCCACTGTTAACCTTGTCAAAGGGAGTTTCATTACCCCAGCTAACCAAGTACAATGGAGAGGGAGATCTAAACGCTCATCTAGTAACATTTCAAATAGAATGTCTATTGCTTCAGGCATGGCCTCATGTAATTCTACGTGTGTTTGCTATGTCCTTAACTAGAAAAGCCCTGGACTGGTATTGAGCTTTACCCCGTAGCTCCACATCTTCTCTAGAGGACTTATTACACCAGTTTGTCACCCATTTCAAGTACAATCTAAAACCTAAAGCCACGTTGGATAGCTTGATTCAAATTAAACAAGCGCCATTATAGCTAGCACAAAAATTTATCCAAAGGTGGAGTGTAGCCTTGAATGAACTTCACAAGCCCATCCCTAAAACATATCTGCTTACCATCCTTAAGGCAGTCGTGAATGACTTTATTAAATCGAACTTTATGATTTGAAAGCCCATACCATGAGCCAAGCATTTGTGCAAATTAAGGACATAGAGGAGGTGGCACAAACAAGTAATGACCCAGCCTAATAAACCTTTAAGATCCAACATACAAGGGAAGATAAGTCCAAAACAATGGTAGTAGCAGTGGCTGAGACAACTTGACCTAACCATCTAGGAAAAAAGGGAAAACAACTCGCTATCCCAAAAGGTTATGAAAGAAACACACCCGCACCTACACCTGAAGCTTCCTCAAATAGAAACACCAACATAGGTCATGCCTAGACATTTGAAAGAAAAGACCCCACCCAATATACACCCCTACCTATGAAGCCTTCACAATTTCTTGTTCAACTTCTAAAGGCTGAGTTAATCAAACATAAGCAAATGTCTCCCGCAGCATCTCAAAAACATGATAGATTCTGTGAGTTGTCCAAAAACCCGGCCTTAGCAATAGCTAATGAACCTCCCATTCCAAGAGGTTTTAGGTTGGATACATTTTGTGAATATCACCAATGGTGTGTTCATGGGACTGATTACTGTTTCCCCTTGAAACAAGATATATAGTGCATGATTGACAGGGGTGAAGTAGTATTTGATGAGGCAAACCCAGTAAGACCCCAAAATCAACCTATTGGAGTCTACAAGGATCCTCTCAATACCAATGATGCACCATATGTGATTAATACTATCCATGTAGTGAACAGATAGGACATCCTACAAAAACCTTTTGTGATCCACAGGCCTTTAGAAAACACACCTATCCCAACATCTCCTCAAACTCCTTTCATCATACGCACCTTCCCTACATCACAAAAATCATTCTTCATCCACGTACCTCCTTCTGTTGCAACGACAACCATACCATCTAAAACTCGACCCATTCCCTTTGTGCTCCAAGTGCCAAAGCACCCTGATACACAACCCACCTCTGTTCCCTTGCGACCTTTGTGAGAATGTCTTGCCAATAGACTAACAAGAGAGCACCTAAAAAGAGAAAACCATTAGCATAAATTAGGACCACCAAATCCCACACTGTTAAACGTTGTTTCCATGATTCCATACATTAATGAGCCTAGTACAAGTCATCAAAACAAAGATAATGTCATGGGTTATGTCCCCAACCCAGCATCCTCAGTTACCAACACAAAAATTCCTCCATGAGAAATACGAATGTTAGGTCAAATGGACCAAATATCCATGGATAAGAGTCTTCCAAATAATAAAGACCTAGCAAGTGCGTTGACCTAGGTCACACAAGCCTTGAAACAAAAGAACACTTCTTTAAGTCTGTATGACCTAGTAATGACTTCACTAGTACATCGGGAAGCTCTTGTGCAAATGCTAACTTCAATTCCTATTAGTGAGGACCTCCTTGTAGATGAGCCATCTATGTATGTAGTAATGTCCCCGCAAACTTAGGAATCAAAGACCACATCCTTATAGTTTTTTGCTAAGGACATAAATCTAGATGAGAAAACAAGAGAAGTCACCATAGCCCCTATGTTCATAATGATACAGATCAATCATTGTAAGATACGTAGGGTCAATGATAGTGCGGTGACAAACATAATACCTTTTCCCATCATTGAAAAACTAGGACTTATTGAACAAATACATCCCATGAAAACTTCTTTTCTAAAATTATTTCAATGGTTCCCATGTTGGAGTGAAAGGTATGCTTACCTTATATTTCATAGCCAGAGACCAATTCCCCACATCAGCTAAATTTGCAGTGGTTGAAAAAATTCCAGGTTTTAATCTGATTCTAGGACATCCTTGGCTAGCTCAACTTAGAGTCGTATCCTCACCGATCCATCAAGAGATCCACCTACCTTATGAGGGCGGTGAAATTATTATACATGGGGATACAATAACACCACTTACTTCCTCACACTCAGGAATGGATCAAGGGTTAGAAATTGAGTTCTCTGAGCCTAATCAAGGAACCATGAGCACACTTCAAGACATGAACCCAACATTAACTCATGATCTTACTAAAACCAAGGAAGCACCAAACAACACAAACATAGGATCCATTCCCACTAATGTCTCTTAGGTAGAATTACCCTTTAACATTACTAATGAAGGAGAAGGTGAGTATAAAATCATATCTACATGCCCAACCCCACATGTTAAGCTACAAAGGATTAAGAGGCAACTCAATAAATAGAATGAATCACCAAATGTCCAAAATGATGTTAAACTACCAATTGTCCGATACAATGTTAAACTACTAGTGAACATCTGCAATGATGTTAAACTAGCCACGGTTAGAAATGGCTAGTTTCCTTTTAAAAGATTCCTAAAACTATTAGTGCTTTTGGCCCACTATGGCATAAAACTCGTAATCCTCCTTCCTTTAACAACAAATGCAATAGTCCATCATGACTTTAAACTGATGTGAACAGCCTGAAATGGCTTTAAACTAGGATTCAATACATCACAAGTTTACAAACATTCACTATGTTACGTCAAATTTTAGTTTAAATGGTACAAGTTGCAATCTTGACCTAAGCCTTCTCGCTACTTTCTTCTTTTACAAGTGTTGATTTATGTTTTGTTCCCCCATTTTACATTTGGCTACATGCATATGTTCACAATGATACTTGAAAAAGAAAATAAAAAGAGAAAACATGTAAAATAAAAAATGATATGTCAACATGGTAGTAAGATTCCAACATGTTATGCCACAACTAGATCCATGTTATTACATTTGCCAACCGTATGTTTCCATCAAACATTCAAAACTCCAAAACATTTAATAGCTAAAGTCTTATTAACAATAAGCTCATGGAGGGGGCTAGTCCCCAAGATCATCTGCATCATTTTCTCTCACTCCATTGGGGCCAGCTCCATCATTAACATGTCCCTATAATAGAAAACAGAAAATAAAAAAAAAGGATAAGAGTAGTAAAGAAAATCATAAATGCAAAACTAAGGAAGACAGTAACACTAACAATGAAAACAACAAAACTATACAAAAAGTGAATGCCACGATAAAACACTCACAAGTGAGGAGGGCCCTACATTGGCCTCCAAATGCCGTAGAATCTCCTCCTCAAGTATGTTTGCCCTATCCTTCTCTAGGCTAAGATTAATGCCAGCAAAGGTTTTGCCCTTGTCTACTGAAGTCCAGGTGGGACGCTCAAGAGAGAACATGCCTGTAGAAACCTCCTTGGAGATGGTAGTAATGGTTCTCTTAGGAGATCCCTCCACCTTAGTGCACTCAGTGAACCTATCATAAGCAGACCGCAAGCCTAACCCACCGATGAACATCTCCATCCGGCGATGTCCAACTGATTCCTCCTTTAATCATTTCTTATATTGATGCTTGCAGTCCTTTTGTTCTTGGCTCCATTTCTATACTTTTGCAGCAAAGGACTTCAAATCATGACATTTCCTATTCAGCAAATCCATCTATGCCCTTTGCTCAGCCAGATCTGTGTAGCCTGCACTTTGCTGGTCAAAACCATCCAGTAACGTGCATAGGTGATTTTGGATGTACGCCAAGTGTTATCACTAAATAGTCTAGTACCAGCAAGATCATAATGGGATTGGAGATCCCTTTTCTCCTCTCTCTCCTTTGCTAGTGCTTCCTTCAATGAATGCACCTCATCCCATAGATACTCAACGTAATGCCTACAAGTACAAAGTGACTTGATGTTTTGTATGATGCAACTAGAAACTGCATCATACACATTCCTAGGGACTTGCTTAATATTCCCTGGAAATTTAGGGAGGGCATAAATGTGAGTAGTTTTAGAAGCATCCCACTGGATCTTGGTGCCTGCAAGTAAGCACCACACACATGAATCACCTAAAATAAAAAATGAACGCAAAGAAACATAAATAAAACCAGACACTTAACATAATAGGCAATGTATACATACCTAGTTCTGGGTGAGCTTCTTGTAGGCGAGTGACCACATCATTAATAATGCCTTTAACAAATTCTATTTTACTAGGCATCTCAATCCATGGCCTTAGCTGGTTAGTTGATGTGGGACAAGCGAGGGAGGTCACCTCAATCGGAACCTGTGATCCTAACACCTTTGCCTAAGATGTATGTGCCTCAAAAATCTCAGCATGTACCTTTGATGCTGGAAATAATCAAAATAATCAAGAACAACACATGAAAATTAAAGGGTACCAAAACATGGATTAAGCTAAAAGGAACCTACCAAAAAGCCTTTTTCTATTTAGCTTAGGTGGATCACCAAGCTGCAAAGATCCATCAAAGAAGCCATTGAAGATACCTCTTTCATCAGTTGAATGCCTAAGTTCATCCAAAGCCTCCACAAGCTTTGTCCCCATGAGATTTTCCATGTCTTCCTCTCAGGAGGTAGGAGGTTCTTCAATTGCTTCTTTTCTTTCTTTTGTTTCTTCCTCCAGCCCTATTACAACCACTTCAGGATCAACCATCAAGGCTAAAGTCTCTCTCTCCCTCTCAGGACTTTCCTCTGATAATTTCAGAATCTTATAGTTAGTATAACATAGTATATATAACTTATAGGTCAAAAAAAACAAACAACAAACAAGAAATAATAATAATAAATATATAAAAATAAAATTTCTTACCCTCCACTGGTAGTACAAATCGAATCTTCTTTGCTCTTGGTGGTATCACATCTGGGGTAGGCTCTCTTGGACATTCTTTCCTCTTCACCTTCGTCTTGGACTTCCCAATAGTCTTACCAATCAAACGTTCAGCCCTTTTAATAGATGTGTATAGCCTAGGTGGTTCCAATCCCAAACTATCATGGGAATGATGGGAACGGCTAGCCACACCTCCACTAGTAACTAATACTGATTCCTCAATATCTTTCGGTGGCTCCTAGGATCTAGTGGTGCTAGACAAATGGTGAATCCAAGGGTGGGATAGTTGTGAATGATCCATGAAAACATAGCGGTTATCATCATAAACTTCTAGGAACTCAGCAAACCTATGTAGATACCCCACGAAGAAAGCAAATGTAAAATGGGATTTAGCATGGATGTTTGAACGTAACCTAATGATCTCCCCATGAAAACCAAATACAAGAAACTATGCCCATTTGTAGCACATGCTTATCTCTAAAACTACATGCATGACACACGTAGACTTGATCCCAAAGTTTCTTCCTTGAGAAAGAGATTTTGGAAATGCCCATGCCCGAAAGAGAGGATACAAGAAGTTCGTCTCCATTGATTGGGTATCATCTCGCAAGGTAAAGCCCTTAGGACCCCGAGACACACCTAACCACTGCTCAAGCTCTCTTATGACCTAGCCTTCTTTAGTTTCCCTATCTATAGTCACCTTGGCACCATCCATGGGCATGCCAAGAAGATCAGAAAAAAATTCAATGGTCAGGTGGAAAGATACCTTAACTCCTTGAACCCGTGTGCTAAAATGGGAAGCATCATCATTAAAAGAATCAACAATGGTAACCATCTTAGTAGCTGAAATGCTAGGAGTCAAAGTTGTAAACAAGTCCATCAAACCTGCCCAGGTAAGGTGGCTAATGATCAAATTAGAAGCCTTCTTATGAAACCATTTTTGTGATTGGTTTACCTCCATATATTTCATAAAAAGGGTGGCCTTAGTGCACCCTGTTATAATAGTAACTTTCTCAAAAGGGATGGCTGCTGTAAAAAGAATACATAGAGCAAAAAATTTAAAATATAGTACACGATAATGCAACAAAAAAGAAAATGAAGTCTAGAGTATGGTCACTTACCATCAGTAAGTGGCATAGGTGGGGTAGGATCAGGATCAAATATTTGAGGGAAGATTGGCCCATTAGAAGACCAATCCTCGTGTAACCAACCATGAACTTGGTAGCACTCAAAGGCTCTTGAAAACTGCCTATGGTAGTCAACAATAGCCACCTTTGTCTAGTCCAGTACTGTGGTATGAAGAATGGGGCCTGCCATGAATGTCTCTAATGCTATGCATGCTAAGGCAAGCCCACCATCGTCATCGCGCATCCCATGTTCATCAAAACAATGCCTGCATAGGAAAACAATGTTTACATTTAGATGATGACATAAAATTAAAAAGGGAATCAAAAAGTAAAGTAAGGTGCAAAGGAGCATACCTATCCACTCTATATACTATCCCAGGTGGGTTCTGGAATAGAGTATGCACACAGAAAGCTAAGAAAAGTGTGTTGTTGCTGTTGTAATGAGCACAAGTAGGTAGCTCCCACACACGAGTCAAGGGACAAGTAGATCTAGGACCCTCAGCAGGGCCTCCCCCAACCTTAAAAAGTCCCTCATCGATATCAGTGATAAAGGCAAGCATGCCTTGTGTAGACCCAAGCAATGCTTTCTCAATGATATCATGAGCCAACTGTTCACTTAGGTGAGACCATATAAACACACTAAAATTTTACAGGATGAAGGACAAAAAAGAACTAACACCAGGGCAGAACCATATCACATGGGACCTTATGCGCATGTCATAGGGAGGTGTGTCCCATCCAAAGGGGCCAAACCAAGCAAGTATGCCAACAAGTTCAACTACGAAAAAATAAGATTTAGGTCCTCTGCATACAGCCAAAACATTAGGTAAGTGAAGAATCTAAGTGATAACAATAGGTCAAAACCATATAAACCAAAAATCACATAAACAAATACTTTGAATGCATAGCTTCACCCCATGAGACAAGGACACCAATATCTATTTAGTGTATCTGATGCTCACTAGGGTACATTGAAGTCCATTTCACAATAAATCCACCAAGTAAATCCACATAAGTAATGGGCATCCTAGCAAACAATGCACGTCTTCACATTCTAGCTCACACTAGGCCTTCCAACAAACTCGCATCGGGCCTTCTAGCAAGCTCACACTGTGGCCAAGCAACTCACGTTGGAAGGCTCATGTTGAACAACTCACGTTGGAAGGCTCATGTTGAACAACTCACATTGGAAGGCTCATGATGGTTCAACTCATGCTAGCCTGCGTGGCCACTCATGTTGGCCTTCCCCCTCACTCATGCTAACGTGTTGAAATCACATTCACGCTGGCATCTATCTAGTGGGGCTTGTCTAGCCACTCATGCTAGGAACTAGCTGCTCACACTGCCCATGGAAATTTGTGTTCACGTTGGCGCAAAAAAAGAAAAAACTAACTCTGGAAACCTCCCCAATAACCTGGCAGTCACACTGCCAATACAAAAACACATAGAATAACAAGCCTTCCATGCAACGTAGCTCATGCTGCCTAAATGAACAGGCCTTCCCTACAACGTAGGCCTTCTTCACCCACACTCACTTTGCCCCTTTCATTGCCCACATTCATGCTAGCCATTCCTTGGCCTGAAGCCCAAGAAGGCTAAGAAACACTGTGGCCCCAGGACTCCTGAAAAAGCTAAAGAACCCTGTGGCCCAGGAAGCCCCAAAAACTTAAAAATTTGTAGCTCAAACTACCCTTTCCTTAACCCTTGTTTGCAACTCATGCTACGCTACTAGAAACCTGGTGCTCATGCCCAAGAAAGCCTAAAAATCCAACCCATACACTCATGCCCTGCACTCATGCCACCTTTCCCTTCTCCTATAACCCAAGAAAGCTAGAAATTCTATGGCCTAGGAAGCCCCAAAAGCCTAAAAATTTGTAGCTTGCACTGCCCTAGAACCCTTGCCTATGCTCACTTTTCCCAAGACCTAGTAATCACACTGAAAATCCCCACCCATGGCATAGCTCACGCTACCAGAAAAACTAAAACCTTCCCTCTATAACTCCACTCACACTCCCAATCACATCCAGAATCACTCACACTCATGCCAAATGCCACAAAAATCAAGAAAATCATAGCCCCAAAATCCCAAAATTGTAGCCATAGGAATTCTACCCTAGGTAACACCATCCACAAAAAAAAATCCTGAGAAAAGAAAGAGAAAACAAATCTACCTGTGCAAGGCCCCATTCCACGTTGGAATCCTACCTTGGGGGAGACACTGGAGAAGTTCTTCACTCTTCTCCATAAACACCAGATTTGCATGTCTCTTTCCTTTGTCTCAGGTCACCTTTCCTCTACCCTTTTCCTTCATGATCTCCTTGCTCATGTTGACATTAACACTATAACTCACGTTCACTCCTAGCTCACACTGTAGTCCAAGAACTCACGCTAGCACAAAACCCCCTTCATTACTTCAAAACCCCCTTTTAAACCAAAAACATTCTATTTTATTTCCTCTTATTTTATTTTCTCTCACTTTATCTTATTTTATTTATTTAAATTTCACCATGTTTAAAATTTGTTTTCATTTATGTTTTATGTTGGCCTATATTCCTCATTATTCTAGCCTCTAGAGATGAGGCCAAAAACAAAAGAAAATTATGATTATGCAAAGGAAGGGATGAAAAGTTAAACTCAAAAATCAAAAAAATCTATATACATACATATATAAATAGTTCAAAAACACATAAAATTCAAAAATTTCATAAACTTATCGTTCGCACAAAATTTCAAAAACCAAAAAAGCTCTGTGCAACTCATGACAAGTCAACATGAATATTATTGGCCCGGTATGGCCTTAAACTGCCATGTCACCCGGTATGGTCTTAAAACTTCCATTTGGCCTAGTACGGCCTAAAACTATCATGACTACCACTGCATCTCCTAATTTTGTTAGTACATAGTTTGATTACCCTATCTTCATTTATGTTTAGTAACTCTTCCACCAAGGGGGTGTCTCTTACTTCGCTTCCGATTTAAACTGGTAGGAGCAAGCACATGGCCACCAAGAATATCCTTTCAACATTGTCTCTCAGTGGACCATACGAGGAGATAAAAAGAGCTATCAATCTAGAATCCTTGGATCTAGACCCATCCACTTATACTAATTTAATAGCCTCCACCCAAGAAATGTCAGACTAGCCTAAAAATGTAACTAAGACTTTGGATGTAGAAGCTGATAATATTACAGAAGATCCCCTTGTTGAAGTCCCCATTACCACATCTAATGGTGAAGCTAAAACATTGAAATTAAGCGTCCTACTAGACTCACAACTTGTCGATGACATCACTCAAGTACCAAAAGACAACATAAAAACATTTGCATGGTCATATACCGACATGCCAGGATTAGATCCCCAAATCGTCCAACAAAATATCATCCTTGATGAAAAAATTAAAATAGTAAAACAAATGGCATGAAAGGTTAGACCCGAGGTAGCGTTTGCAGTCCATGCTAAAATCACAAAGCTCTACCAAGCTGGTTTCATCCAGGCCATTGATTATTCCGATTGGGTATCAAACATTGTTGTAGTCCCTAAGAAGAATGATAGTATACATATATGTATTGACTTCTGTGATCTTAATAGAACAACTATAAAGGATGACTTCCCACTACCCAACATTGATCAACTTATTGATACAACTACTAGGCATGCACTATTATCCTTTATGGATGGATTTTTGGGATACAACAAAATAAGAATCAATCCGGAACATCAACTCAGAACAACTTTTATAACACCTCGGAGCACATTCTATTATACTATGATGTCATTTGGCCATAAAAATGTAGGAGCTACATATCAACGAGCAATGACATATATATTTAGTGATTACATGCTCAATTTGCTCAATGACTACATTGATGATATCGCGGTTAAATCTAAAATAACCGAACAACATGCAAAAGATTTAGACCTAGTGCTTAAACGTTGTCTCAAATATGACCTTAGACTCAATCCAAAGAAGTGTGTCTTTGGTGTCAAAATTGGTAAAATGCTTGGTTTCGTAGTCTTTGAAATCGGAATATGGGTAGACCTTGATAAGGTTAAGGCAATAACTAACATGAAACCATCAAAGAACCTCACAGAATTGCGTGGCCTTCAAGGTAGGCTGCAATTCATTAGATGCTTTATCGAAAGGTTGATAGATAAGTTGAGACCTATGCAGCACCTATTATGAAAAAATGTGCATTTCCAATGGACCCAACAATGTTAGGAAGCATTTGAGAACATAAAACAAGAGCTAGCCCAACTTCCAATTGTTTATTCACCGCAAGGTAATAAACCCTTTTACATCTACCTTGCAACTTATGATTCTTCCATCACATCGATGTTGTGTCAAAAACACCAAGATGGAGTTAAAATCCTAGTATATTACCTAAGTCATGCTTTAATTACCTATGAACAA
The DNA here is from genome assembly GCA_015680685.1 of Gnetum montanum. NCBI lineage: Eukaryota > Viridiplantae > Streptophyta > Gnetopsida > Gnetales > Gnetaceae > Gnetum > Gnetum montanum. The sequence goes on along the minus strand of MNCI01023425.1, from coordinate 442,076 downwards.
TGATACAACGACGTAGAGAAATCATGCCTTGCCCTTGTTTTCACCTTGAAGAAATGGCATTATCTCTTCCACAATCAAGTTTACATCATTTGCAAGGATAATGTACTCCATGTCATCACTAACAACATCTACGAGTTGAGTAGAATAGCTAGGTGGAAAGCGAGGATTGTAGAATTTGACCTACACTATGTTGCTCAATCTTCCACAAAAGGTCAAGCAATAGTCACACAATTAGCTATCATACCAACACATGATCAGGCAATAGCTAACCTTGAGTTCCCTAATGAGAATGTTAATAGTATAGACACTGTACCCAAAAACTATGAGGCAATCCTCTATTTCGATGGAGCTTCAACTTCCTGAGAAGGAAGTGCTGCAACCATTTTAATATACCCCTCCAGAGAGATCTAACCCTTCGCCTATCGATTAACCTTTCCTTGTACCAATAACATGGTGAAATATGAAGGTCTTCTTAGAGGTCTTCAAGTAGCATTAACTTCAAGAATCACATGTCTCATAGTTCGCAGCGATTCACAGTTAGTCATTAATCAAGTCACTCAGGTTTACGCATGCAAAGCTCTCCATTTGCAACCGTATTGTGATTTGACCAAACATTTGCTGAGGCAACTAGCAAAAATCAATATACAGCATGTCCCTAGAAGTAAAAACACCATTGTTGATGCACTTGCTACATTAGCCTTAAACATGACACCCGAAATGTTCCATGTGTTGCCTAGCTCTACAACAAGTTGTGCTAAACCTATAATTAATATTCTTAATGAAATGCCTATAGCATCCATTAGCTCAACACATGTAATAGAATGGTACGATGACATAAAAGAGTACCTTTTAAGAGGCGAACCTCCACAACACTTGACAAATGCTCAAAAGGACACATTGTGAAAATGCTCTCAATAATATGCATTAATAGGAGACACCTTGTCATGCAAATCCTATGAAGGCATTCTGCTAATGTGCATTAGTAGCAACAATGGCCAAACAATTGTAGAACAAGTCCACGAAGGACTTTGTGGAGGGCACATTACACCCAAAGAAATGGCAACAAAGATTAGGAACTTAGGCTACTACTAGCCACACATGGAGTATGATTACATCTCCAAGGTCAGAACATGTGATGTTTGCCAAAAGCATGGTAATCTAATACACATGCCACCTAATGAATTATACACAACACAAATCACATGGCCATTCCAAAAATGGGGATTAGACTTAATTGGACCGATAATGCCATCATCCTCTACAGGACAATTTTATTATCACTACAACTGAATACTTCACAAAATGGGTAGAAGCTATTCCCCTTAGGAAGACCACTTCAAAACATATTTGCACTTTCATAGTAGAGAATATCGTGACCTGTTTTGGTATTCTGATGACCATTGTTACTGACAACGGGCCATAGTTCAGCAGTATAGATACTAAAAGCTTTTGTGAAAGCTTGGGTATTAAACATGCATTTTCATCACCTTACTACCCATAGAGCAATGGTCAAGCAGAGGCTACAAAAAAACTTGTCATGATGGTGCTCAAAAATATGCTAAATCAGAGCAAGAAATGATGGCATGAACAATTGGTCTACGCATTGTGGGCATATAGAACGATACATCGAACGTCTACAGGTAAAACTCCATATAGTCTTGTGTACAGATCTAAAGTTGTTTTACCTTTAGAGTTGCAGGTTCCCTCGTTGTGGATAGCTCTCTCAGGCCTCCTCGATGAAAGTCAAAATAATGAACTACACATTGCTAACCTTGACTTGGTGGAGGAAGAACGTGTGCGAACACTTGATCAAATTGAGTGGTACTAGAAACAACAACGGCAACATAAACATAATCTGCACAAGCCCCTAATAAAAGAAGGAGACTTAGTCCTTAAAGTCACCCATGAACATCCAAAAAATTTCTTAACCAATTGGGAAGGGCCTTACTTAGTCACCAAGGAATACAATAATGAAGCATTTAAACTTGTTGACATGGATGGGAACGAGTTTGATAATCCTACAAATCACCTCTACCTAAAATGGTACTATGTCTAATGAACTTGAGGTACAAAATAGTCCTAGCATCATAACTTAAAACTGATGCCATAGAATGGTCTTGGGGCTATGACTTGAAATTGGCACCATAGAACAATCTTGGCATCATGACTTAAAACTGATACCATAGAATAGTCCTAGGGCAATGACTTGAGACTGGCACATAGAATAATCCTAACATCATGACTTAAAATTGATACCATAGAACGGTCCTAGGGCAATGACTTGAAACTGGCACCATAGAACAGTCCTGGAATCATGACTTAAAATTGATACCACAAAACGGTCCTGGGGCTATGACTTGAAACTGGCACCACAGAACAGTCGTAGCATCATGACTTAAAACTGATACCACATATTGATCTTGGGGCTATGACTTGAAAATGGCATCATAGAGTGTCCTGAAGTTATGACAATAAACTGACACCACATAGCTCTATCCGATATGATACTAAAATGTTGCATTTGTCTGCCATGACGTAAAACTAGCACCCAGAGTCCACTAAGACTATAAACTAGTTTGCCTCTTCATAGTCTGCTATGACTATAAACTAGCAACACACCATCTACTACAATGCTAAACTGGCACCGTCCAAAGGGTTATGATGTGAAACTAACCCGCAACAGTCTGCTAAGACTATAAACTGGTGACATCATCGATGACCAAGAAAAACTTGAAAGATGTATTGTTGTAATTGGCTATTCATGTTTCACAAAGACTTGCTGCATAATTTGTCTCATGGACCCTTATGAGGCTGGTGTTATTCATGATTCTGTTTGCTTTGAAATTGCACGTGGTGGCTCCATCTCCTTGTTTAAAGTGCTTAGTTAACCGATTCATTTGTGTTTTTCTTATCTTCTTGGAGTTGTGTTTTTAGGATGACATGCTTGAAGCATTCGTGCATAGATGCACTTCATCATGATGACAAGGTATCAAATTTTTCCTAATGCATGTAACTAGGTTAATTAAATCATTCATAAGTACATTCCCGACTCCCGATACATTCCCTATTTCCCATCATGTCCCCTTATCCTATTCAATTACAACCATTGGATACATTCTATTCACCCCAAAACTCTTGGTATACTGTTGCACATTGTGACTCTCTAAGCAGTTGCAACGCAAAACATAGCATATGATGCATGACACAAAATGCAATTGCTTGAACACAAGCATAGCACTAAAAGCAAGCTCTTTCAAAAGAACCCAAACGAAGAAAATAAAAATAGAAAACAAAGCAAAAGTAAAAGAAAAGAGAAAAGAACGAAAATAAAAAGAACAAAAGGGTCAAAGAGAAAAATGCACAGAAAAGGTCTTCATGACCCTGTTGACATCATAAACCAAAGACTATTGGCTATTCTCATATAAGCCCCAGGTGAGAAGGCAATTGTCTTAGAAAAATAGTTACACTCGTGTCTCAAAGAGACCATGCTACACATCATTGCGTGGCTTTGGATATTTACAACAGGCCCTATAAAAACTCTGTAAGAGTCCCATTTCTCCAAAGAATGCACCTCCTATGTCCTGGCTCCGAGTCTGCTAAACACTAGCTATTGACAAGGACCAAAGTTATAGCTCATTCATGTGAGAGCATTCCTCTCCCACAATTCTAGCAGTAATTATCATCCTTAATCTACTCCTAGCCTCCCCCGGTTACAACCAATCCCCTGGCATCTTGAACTACACCTCCTCAATCCCATGTACTTTTGTAAACGGTGCGATGACATCTAGCCAAGGGCCAATGGATAATGCTTGGCACATGGTTGTTCATGGTGTTTTGCACTTCTTTGTCGACGCCTCTTAGGTGGATTCCTCTAGATGTCAACAAAGAGGGCCCAATGAAACACCATTAATTTTGGCCTAGCACTTTGAAATGAGAACAACTCGAACCCTTTCAAAGTTTCAGGAGGCAAAATTCGACTAGCTTACTCATCCCATCAAGCTAGCTTGCCCTCAATGTGAGCAACTACAATAGCTTCAGGATCAAGTCAAAGGTGGCTTAGCCTAAGGGTGCAAGGCATTCTCAAGGGTCACTGTTGTTCCTAGTTCAAAGTTTCAGCATACAAGATTCAAATTTCACATCAAAAAGTGCAAATTTTCTCACTCATGCTGTCACTCACACTGAAGTCATGCTGCCAGTGTGAGTGCAGCATGAGCAAATTTTAGAGCCCAAAACTGAGTTAAGATGATCTAATTTCCAAAGTGCAAGTCATTCTCATGGATCATTGTTAACAACTTTAGATTTCAGCCTCCAGAACTCCAGTTTTCAAGTCTAAAAATTATAGGTTTTGCAACTCACGTTGTGGTCACGCTACAGCTCATGCTGTGATCACACTATAGCTCATGTTGTGGTCATGCTATAGCTCATGCTATGGTCACACTGCAGCTCATGTTGTGGTCACACTGCACTCATGCTGGTAGTGTGAGTGCAGTGTGAGCTACCAAAGGTGGATCGAAACAAATCACTTTCAACCTCGGTTTCTGGTTTTCAAGTCACTCTCAGGGTCAACCACAATTAGACAGTAATGGCACTCAAGAATCAAGCTTCAAAAATTGAAATTTCGAGTGAAATGCATCATTTTCAAGTCACTCACATTGAGGTCACACTGAGGACATGCTAGCAGCGTGAGTGTAGCGTGAGTGCAGTATGAGCACACTGAGGTCATACCAGGACAAGATCAACTCACGCTGGAAGTTCTTATCAAGCAAAGAAGCCTCAAACAGTCACAGAGCCACTCAAACCAACATCCTACAGTAGTTAATTCAAATACCTAGAAGTTTCAAGCGAGCCAGAGTCAAATTCTCTTATTCTAGATTGTCATTTCATTGTAAATTTTCATCATTTGTCATTTGTCAGGCTCTTACACTTCAAATTGTATGTACTTCCATGAGTGTAAGCTAGCTTGAGTAAGTTAACACATGCTGTAAGATATAATGCACCTAGTCAAAACGTGGCTTGCCTCCACATGTCCAACTCATATATAGTTGTCCATTGAACACATGTCACACGATCCATTTTCCTCTCATCTCTCGACTATTGATTCCATCCATGAATTTTGCACCCGAGCCCCACCAAACCCTATAAATACCCTATCAATTCACATAAAGAGGGTTGGCAATTTTGAAGGTTGACGGCTTAGAAAACATAGACCAACAATCCTTGGATGCTCAGGCACACTTGACTCCTTGTATCCAAGCACTTCCAAAAGACATCATCCTGGGGCTTGGTGCTTGACCTACCATCCACATGTGCAGCTATGCTTTGACTAGTGCACATCTTTTCTAAGCAATGCAATACATTTCATTTTTTCCAACCATTATATTGTTTACTTTATTTACATTCAGTTTACGTTTTATCTGCTATACTGTTCTGTATATGCTTTGTTTGCATTTTGTACATTATTGTTTATATTTCACACATCATTAGTTAGGATAACCCCAGCACAAACCATAGTTTACGCTTGGGTAAGTCCTTGGTTGATTTGTGTGCAGACCATCCAAGGCACTCTGCCTTCGTTTTCTTTTCTAGCTTGCCCTCAGGTGAAGGCAGGGTCAGCTGTGTCTGCCTGACGATCTTTCAGTGCTTGTTTTCCCTTCCAGCCATACATCGATTATTTAGGTTAGTACATGGCACATTCAACTTCCTTACGTCTCTAGCACTCACACTCACCACATTATTCCTTAGATACTTCAACAATTTTTTAAAAAACTTGAAGCTTATTATCCATTGAGTTCCATAATTGGTCAACCTTAGTCATAATTTCGAACTACAATTTCTAGAGTGGCAAGGTTTTCTGATTAGCCATCTCATCTCTTATTAACTCATCCTCACTATCGCAAAATCAAACCTCCCTTTTGCAAATAAAATAATTCCTATTATATTCCTCTATACTTTCTTACTTTCTCAATTCTTCCTCCTCCCTAGCTACCTACTTAATTATCTTTTGAATCCGATGGGCACTTAACTTTGTCAATCTTCCTTGAGCATAGATGCCAAGGGTTTTCTTTGTTTTAAATCGTAACTCATCTATACTATGGTTGAGTTGATTAAGCTAAGAGTATCCATGGCCAAAACACTTATGCAACAAAGAGTAGTATCGACCAATAGCAACATCCAAGGGCTCATGGTTTTCTTGTTTCCGCCCTTGGATCTGCTTCCTTAGATTGGACACTCAAGAGTATGTTTGATATTTTTCATTAAACAATTCTGACATCGTACTTTATCACCTGATTGATTTTGGTTCCAAGGGCCAATACCAATTTTCTGCTTCCTTAGTAAGTATCTTTTGGAATAATTTCAAATTTTGTTAATCATTCTCAATATTTTGATAGTCACATGCATCTTGGAAGGCTTGAAAATGATTTTGGGGATCAATGTCATAGCCTCTCTCAAACCAAGGGATGTTGTTCATGTCTAGCCTCTTTATTCTACTATCCTTTACATGCCTTGTTGAAATCCTCACAGCCTCTATAATGTTTAATATGCTTCAAGTGGGAAGTAGAGGTTCATCAAGGCCATAGTGATGGTGCCTACAATGTTCTCTACTAACCCTACCTTCATGGTGGTAGGTTTTTTTAGATCATCCACACCTTTGATCATGATTGTCTTAATAGTCCCTTCTATTATTTTGGTCTTGTTGGTCACCTCCATCATGGTCATGCCCTCTGTGGCCACAATCTAAGTTAGATGCAGAAGAAGATGATGATGAAGGGGAAGAGGAAGAAGGACTTGCATCATGCCAATGCCTACCATCTTCTCTTTGATGATCCCAACCATGATCACGATCATGACTTCTACTTGCTCCCTTGTCATGACTAGCTCCTCTAGATCCATTTTTGTCATTGGATCCATTTCAACTAGAACCAAGATTATGAATTATGGATTGCACATTTTGGTTGATGGCTTCTTAACCAAAGTCAAAGAAAGGAGTATCACCAAAGGAAAAGCCCCCAGAGATGTTTTTTCCTCTATCTAATGGACCAAGAAAAGGTGGAAAAGAGTTAAGGTTTAATAATGAAATTGCATCTTGGGCTACAATATCACATACCCGATATCATGTACCTGATATTGTGGCCACTCCAATATCAAAGCTTAAGTAAAACATGATTCATCAAAAATAAACAAAAGAACAAAAAAAGAAAAAAATAATAATGAGAATTCAAAGCACATCCTTTAGACATAATAGTGGGCTACAAGCACTAGTTATGGGGCTAAAAAGACATGTTTCCCATGCCTGAAGGTGCCCCTCTAACTGAGGCCCTTCCTTCCTTATTCTCTTTTCTTCTCTTTTTGGAGTGATGATGATTGTTGAGGTGGTTGTGGACTCATGGTGGTAGGTAGGATGAAACACATCAATGCAAGATTACAGTTCATGGTATGGACTTGATCTAAACTTGGACAGATAGGTATGCTAATCATTTTAATCACATTTTTCAAAAGAACTTATGTGGACATGGTCAAATACCTTACATCCCAATCTCTACAATCCCTTCTCATCCTATTATTCACCTTAGTACTACATGAAATTATGAGCCTTTTGATTTTGTGTAGTATAGTACAACATCTCAACCACGGCAATTGTGTGTTTTTGGAATGAAGGCATGGTCTACATTTAACTTCTTAGATGTTGATATACATCTATAGAAGTGGTTATGCAAGAGCATTATGGAAAGAGCCTACTTTGGAAAGGACCCACTTGCATAACTTTTTTTAATCATGGCTTTGAACTAACCTTCACATATTCTAAAACATCAATGATAGTTTCTCTAAGCTCATACATAATTTTGGGACTACTTCTCATCACTTTCAATTACCTTTTTACTTTTTCCTAGTTTTTTGTTAAAATATTCTTTAAGTTCAATATTTCTTGGCCATCTTTTGAATCAAACCTTTGGTTTCAATTATTTGAAAACTTGTGTACTTCCAAAGTTACACTTATAAGTCATGGGGGCTAGGGATGTCTGCTTTGAAATTTTGAAATTTTTCTAACATCCTATTTTTGAACATCATTGTAACTAATAGTAATTGATCAAAATAATGTGAACTACTTGATGATTTTAATTACCTCATAGCCTTAGGCATAGTATGCTATCATCACCTTATGCTTAAATAAAAACCCAGGGATCCAAAAAGGGTTAATTATTAAGGAAAATTTACCAAAACTAATGTTGATTCTTTAGTGACTATAGGTGATCCTAAAAGAAATGCCTAAGAAAGAAGCTCTTTTGTCAAGCATGGAAATGAAGCCAAGAGATGGACAATGGAGGATATGCCCATGAACAAATTGTAGCACATACAAGATAGATGCTCAAGCATTGCAGGTTTACTAGATCCATGGGATAATGAGAAGAAATTGTAGTCCATCATTCAAGAATGTTCCACATATCTAGAGAAACATTAACATAACAATATGGGTTGCAACTTTGCCACTGCTAGTAGTAATAAGAAGAATCATCTTCAGCATATTCTTGAAAACCTCTACAAATTTTGTAATCTTCAAAGCCTATCTAGTATTTTTGTCAATTTATCATTTTTTATGCATCTTCTAGAATAAAATTTTATAATGTGGCACTCAAAGTTAGTCAGTAGTTAGTGTTAGTCAATAATTCCATACCTTCCCAATTTTGTAAAGAAAGATTTGTCCTATCTTGTTAACTTGAGGACAATTTTTTATTTGGTCATGGGGACCTGATGAATCATCATTTCACTATAATATCTTATAAAAAGTCAACTTTTTAGTTGGCTTCGATATCTTAGCCCCAATATCTTGGCTTTGATATCTTAGCCTTGATAACAATGCCCTAGTAACTGGACCCTGTCAACTAGGCCCTGTTGATGTGGTCTGTTGTGTCCTGTCAACTAGGCCTAATCAAATCAGCCCTATTGATGCAATCTATTACATTGACATAGCCCCATCACTGTAGTGGCTATTTTTGTCTATAAATACATGTTCACAACCGAGTTTATGTCATTTTTTTGTCAATAGAGTAGTCAAACTCTTTCAGTTTTATTCTATAATCTTAGAGAAAAATCCATGAGTGCCTACAGTGTGGATTTGAGTCAGTTGTATGACATCTTATTCGAGTGGCAATGTACCTGCACACATTCCATGAATGGCAATAAGATCAAGATTAATTCTTATTCATTGAAACACTTTGACTTAGATTAAATTTACTTTTAATGCAATTTATATTCCATGTACTTGGTTAATATTTACATTTCCATGCATGTTAAGGAATTGGTAGAATGAGCATGACCAATTTCGAGTGTAAACATGTATTCACTTGGTAATCTCAGTAGTGTTATTGCTTAGTTCACCTAGTAGCATAGCGCTTGGTAATCCCAATAGTGGATATGTGGGTTCAAGACATATTTGGCAAGCTAGGAATGGACACTCATCACCCATAGGCTAGTTTAGACTTTATCTTTATGTTGTTAATTAGATTAAGTAATTGATTTCTTTATTATTGTTAGGAGTAGCACAAGGTCGAAACAACATTAGTCATCATATGCTCACTTTGGACTAAACCATACATGACAAAGCTACTACTAGTCCAACTAGAAAGATAGCAAACTACAATCAAGGCATAACGATCTAGATGCCACAACTATGGAATTTGACTAGATCATGCATGAACGCTTGTGATTCATATGATTAGGTGTAAGGAGTGCCTTGCCGCTTATCAACAATCCAATTTCATTCATTAACAACTCACTTTCTGCCAACTGCAAGAACCCATGACTTGCATATCCTTGCCAAATACTTTTCCAAAACACTTGTGACACATAGTGGTTCACAACTAGCACTGCACACAAACTGTGCTGTCATGCGTCACATAGTCCATTACATTGTCTAAATTTAGTTCAAGGTACTCTATATAGATCATGCGACTTCCAACCCATTGCATTGTCTAAATTTAGTTTAAGGTGATAACTATGATTATTCCATACCTCTTTTTTCTTGAATTGCGATAGCCTCGTGACTTGCATGTTCTCACATACAACTTTATGCCCTCATGCAAGTTACAGTGGATTGCAACCTGTAAAGAGGCCCTTACTATGTTGGAATGTGAGACACATACAAGTCGCACTAATACTCGATAAAAAAAAAGTTGATATTATGACAAAAATTCAAGGGCTCATGAGGGCAAACTTAAACCGTGTCTATCAAAAATAAAATAAGAATGGAAATAGTTAATGTAGCAACTATGAAATGTTCAAATACGAATGGAATGTTGAAATGTGCCAAAAAATAGCAATGAAATATATAAAAATAAAAAATTAATTGAAATACTTACAGTAGCAAATGCAAGGAAGATCTCAGCCCTAGGTCTACATGGAAGCTTGACATCAAGTGCTCAGAAAGCACGAGAGTTTGAATTAGATTGGGCCACTACTATCAACATTGTTGAGAAATAAAAATGCCATCGCTATCAACATCACCAAAGAAAGAAACTAGTAACAAAATGGGGTCTAAATTTTGTTCTAATGTTGTTGGCATCACATTTCATTTTCATTAGTAGGGGCATACAATGGAGGGATGGACATAGGAGGATGGATATCCATTTGTCATGCATAACATCGTATAGCATAGTATGAGGGATGGACATACGAGGATGGATATCCATTCGTCATGCATAACATCGTATAGCATAGTATGAGGACATAGGTTTTTTTTTACAACCTAATAAGAAGAGACGTAACTTAAGGGCTAATAAAAACAAATGTAACTTTTGCCATCATAGAACAAACATAATTTAAAATGTAACTTTTGCCATTTGAAACCCAACTATGGTATTTTGTCATGATTGATCCATCCCAACTAACAATAACATTGCAGAGAGTTTGAATTAGATTAGGTCACCGCGATCAACATTGCTAAGGAATGAAAATGCTCTACCACTATCAATATTGCCAAGGAAAGAAATGGGTAAAGAAATGGAGCCTAAATTTTGTTCCCATGTTGTTGGCATCACATTTCATTTTTATCTCAAGGAAAGAAATGGGTAAAGAAATAGAGCCTAAATTTTGTTCTCATGTTGTTGGCATCACATTTCATTTTTATCTAGGTTACGTGGGCATCAGAGGATGAATATCCATTCATCATATATAACATTGTATAGCATAGGATGAGGAGATAGGTTTTTATGGCCTAATAAGAGCAAATGTAACTTAAGGCCTAATAAGAACAAACGTTGCTTTTGCCAACAAACATAATTTAAAATATACGAAACCCAACTATGGTATTTTGTCCTTGATCCATCCCGGCTGGCGGCTGGCAATAATCGTACTGCTGTGAACATTGGTGAGGAATGGAAATGCCACCGCTAAAACATAATTTAAAACGTAACTTTTGCCGTCCCAGAACAAACCTAATTTGAAACGTAACTTAATAATTGTAGGGAACATTAAAAGACAAAGTTAAGGACTGGGGTAATCGATCCATCCCACGTGGGCACATGGGAATAACTGTAGGGAGCATTCAAAGACAAAGTTAATGGCAGTGTCCAGTCTATTCCTCTCTTGCAAGGTTGGCATTTCAAAATCCTGGCGGGGGCCACCATCATTAGAGCGCTCTTTTATCCCCAGAAAAAGTCATGCACATCCTTATCCCGACCATGCAAGGAATCCTATAGAAACTATGCATCAAAAGAATCTGATTTGTGTGGAAGCCAGCAATCAAGGATTCCTGCTGATTCTGAACGTGTTTGGGTACGTGTGCCTTGTGTTTGGGTATGTGTGCCTCAATGAAGTTTCTGGAAGATTCAGAACAGCAGACATCGAGAACAAGGCAATAACAAGATAAGGCAACGCATGGCGACCATTTCAATGTATATGTACAGATTCAGACAAAATTTCATTGGAAATTATAAAATATGTACCCATTGCGCATTTATTGCGCTTCCGTAGTACACGCTCCCAAATCCAATGTGAGCAGTTCATGAAAATTTATCTGGAATCCCGAATCTCTGGCGCATAGTTTGTAAGGCACTTTTTAAACTACAAATAAAAAGATTTTAGGACGGCAATGCACGCTGCAAATTTTATCCCTGGTTGAGATCGTGATCGTGAAGTATATATACTCTGAGGAAGAACCTACGACGCAGTGGCTGAAATAATTAACTTTGGGCCTTTTGGTGTATATGAGTTGAAGAACATACATAGCTAGCAATGGCGGAAGAGGAAAGAAAGCCAGGCAAAGGTGAAAGGCCACATGCTGTGCTCATACCATTTCCGGCGCTGGGGCACATCACTCCGTTGCTGCAGCTGGCTCAGGTGCTCATGGACAGAGAGGTTTTCGTCACATTTCTAAACACAGAGGTGAACCACAAGCTGCTCAATCCTGTGTCCACGTCGCAGATCCGGTTTCTGAGTTTCCCGGACGGCCTCCCGCCGGAGCATCCACGCGTGCACAAGCTCGATGAGCTTTGGGACTCCGTCATCAACGTTTGTCCGCCGCACATACACGCCATTATGCAACATTCCATCGCCAATAATTCGACAAATGATTATGATGCTGCCACACCACCGCCGGTCACGGCTATCGTCTTTGATGGCGGCATATATCCTGCCAAGGCCATCGCTCGCCAATATGGAGTAGCTGCCATCATGTTCGTTACCCATAACGCCTGCAGCCATTCCGCCTACTTGTCCATCAATTCTCTCATACACCACGGCCTTATTTCAATTCCCCGTGAGTAGCCCTTTTATATTTATTCTTGAAACTACGGCAGTTATGTTTTAATTTGGTCGATTCTATTATGTTTGGTCGATTCTATTATGTTTACAGTCAGGACTCTCAGTTCGTGGCATGAGAGTGCTAACAATTAAATTTGCATTTATTTTCCCTATTTTGGCTTTGAATTCGAATCGGGTTCTTTATCTAATTCTCTTTTTTGTTCCGAACTAATTTCTTGCTTCTTTCTTCTTTGACCTATCACAACCAAGGTGTTTGAAGTTCATCTATTTTTTCATTTATACAGATATCATACGAATTAGAAGTTCTTCTATTTTTTCATTCATACAGATATCATACGAAAATAATTTCTTGCTTCTTTCTTCTTTAACCTATCACAACCAGAAGTTCATCTATTTTTTCATTCATACAGATATCCTACCAATATAATGTTTTTTGTTTCAAAGTATTTGATGAGCTTTCTTTATGAACACTAATAGATTCTCTCTAATATTTTGCTGTTAAGAATGGACTCTGCTGTAATTTTATGGACAAAATATTATTTCAAATTACCGATTTACTTCTTTGTCCACCAAAATTATTAAAAATAAAGTCAAATTTTTACTTGATACTTTGACGTAGCCTCTCAAAGGTAAAGGACTGCATCGTTTCCAAAATAAGATACCTCTCCAATCTTTAAACTACTTTTGAAGCACAGCGTTACTGGAATCCTTTTTGGTTTTTTCCATAATTTACTAGAGTTATTTGTTCATAACCCATAACCCAGAATTGGCGCGCTAGTCAGGATATTTTGTCAATAATTCAACTAAAAATAACTCAATACTACTAAAAATAACTCAATACTACGTAATATATTCCTGTACTAAATTTATCGTCAAAAACTAAGCGTTGCCTGCTAAATCAAATCTCTCAAACTTCGTTTGTAGGGCACTTCTTACCACTAATTTAACACTAAGGTTCATCGCACATGCGAAGCATGTTCCCTAATCTAACACCAGGTGTTGGGACTTGGGACTCATGCTACTTCCGGAAGTTTAAAACATAAGTGGCGATGGTGCAGTGTTTTAACTATTTCTCCTATACTCATCATCATGGCTTGGCTTGTACTGGCGTAGGGGATGAGGAGAGGCAGCGGGAGTTGATGGAAAAGGACGTGACGTTCCTGCCGGGCTTGGAGTGGCTGCGCGTAAAGGATTTGCCGAGCTTCCTGCACGATATTTCGGATGGGACTCTGGCGCTGCTCCGCCGAGGCTACGGAGACGGCACAGGCGTGGACTTGGTGGTCATAAATACGTGGCAAGAGCTGCAAGTGGAAGGCACCGTGGTGGCACACCTCAACTCCGGCGAAACGTACGCCGGAAAACTGCTGCCGGTGGGGCCACTCATCCAGTGGACGGGGGGCCGGACGCCGGTGTCGCGGAGTCTTTGGACAGAAGACGATCGCTGCATAGCGTGGCTGGACAAACACAGAGCGCGCTCCGTCGTATACGTCAGCTTCGGCAGCATAACGCTGATGCGGCGGGAGCAGGTGGCTGAGCTGGCATGCGGGTTGTTGGACAGCGGGTGCTCCTTCCTGTGGGTTTTACGTCCAGACTTCTTCATACACGACGAGCAGGAACACGAGCACGAGCATGGCCTTGAGGCGGTGCTGGCGGCGCTGGAATTGGCAGATAAGACGGACGGGGAAGGGGCTGGGGCGGGAAAGGGGTTGGTAGTGGAGTGGGCCCCACAATGGGCGGTGCTGAGACATCCGGCGGTGGGAGGCTTCGTGACGCACTGCGGTTGGAACTCGTGCGTTGAAAGTCTAACGGCGGGTGTGCCCATGCTGTGCTGGCCTTATTTTGCTGATCAACTTACTAATTGTAGAATGCTCACGCATGTGTGCAAGGCTGCCTTGCAAATGGGGCATCATACTGAGCGCCTTCAAGTAGCCACGTTGGTAAGGGCGCTCATGGAACACCAGGAGCCACCCAATGCTGCGGATGAGGATAAGGCTGGAATCAGAAGAAATGCCGAGAGCGTCCGAGAGAGTGGTTTGCGGGCCGTTTCCCAGGGAGGGTCATCCAGCGCCAATTTATGCCGCCTTTTGGAGTTAATCTCACGGGGCTGCCGCTCAAGTTGACAGCATCTTACAAATTTTGGATGTACCTTAATAATTTTTGCCACCGTATGCTTTATTATCTGCGTTTGTTTTTTATGACCCGTGACCCTTCATTTTTAGTTGGTCTGGTCTCGTCTGGTCTGTCTTTATTCAGCAGGCTTACGAACTTCCGCGGGATCACCTCCTTTTAAAGAGAGATGCGGATTCTGCCGTCAAGCCCTCTTCTTTGTTTTTTATAGAATTATTTAAGGTCACGAAATTTTGCGAATGTTGAATATTTTACAGGGTAAAAAGATTATTAAGAAAGAGTAAAAACAATATTTAAATAGTGGTTTGAAAGCCGGTAGATCTTACCACCACATATAAAGAATCAACTTTAAACATAGATTTTACCTCTATAAAAGTTATGTTTGTGGAGGAGAATGCAACCCCCGAGGTGAGAGAGAGAATGGCAACACGCAAAAGTGTCAAAGTGAGAAATATAGCACTTGTAAAAGCAATCATAATATTAGCAACCTTAATCTACTTGTTAACAACTTGATGACTAAAAAGATTTTTAGAATCAAAAGGCTTTAAAATGAGCAGAAGCAAGACATAATATATGGAATGCAATTTTAATAACATCATAAACAATGGTGAAATATATGTGACAATTCAAGGCAACAAAGTTCCTTGCTACAAGTTCCATTACCTAGGATAAATTTTTCAATTAGATGGTGAAATTGATAAAGATATCATAAACAGAAGTGAGGCAAGATGGTCAAAATGGAGATAAGCTAGTGTTGTTCTATGTGATAAAAAATACCAATAAAATTAAAGTAAAAATTTTACAGGACATTAATTAGGCCTATTATCTTATATGGTGATTAATGTTGGGTAGTAGAAAGGAAGCATAAACAACAAATCAGGATGGCAAAAATGTGAAGGTTTCAATGGATGTTGAATGTTACTAGAAAAGATAAACTACATAATACAAACATCAAAGGAAGACTTGGAGCAACTTTTTCTATTTCATAAAAGCTACAAAAATGGTGGCTTAGATGGTTTGGATATGTGCAAAGAAGATAAAAATGAGCCTATGAACAAAGGTTGCTACATCACTATTGTAGGAAAGCCATTGAAAAGAAGACCAAAGAAGACATGGAAAAAATGATCAAAGATGATTTGAAGAAACTACAAATAAACAAAGATCTAGCTCTTCATAGAGATGAATGATGAAAAACAACACATGTAATCAACCCTATTTTGTTGGGATAAGGCTAGGATGGTGATGATGATGTTTAAAAATACTTATAACAGAATTTTTTCTATGCTCATAAGATCTTAAATCCATAAAACAAAGCAATTTCAAAATTTCTTTCAATCTAGAACTCATTGCTGCCTACTATAATTGAACCTATGACATGAGGTTTCCATGTCAAGGCTCCTACCACTAAACTAACACTTCACTATTACACATTATTCTATTCTCTAGTTTCAACTTAAAGGTAGTGTAATTACATTTTAACTTTACTTATTAGTACTCTTATGGATATTGAAATTCTTTTATGTAAATATTTTTCTTTGTCATGTGTGCCACATCCAAGTTTGATATTGCACTTAAGCTAGGCACATAGCATATGTCTAAAAAACTAGACAAGATGTCTCCTATCAACCTAGCTAAATTAAAAATTCAAATTCAAGAATGGATGGAAAAGTGGTTAACTCATCCTAGTATGTTTCCTTGGGGTGTCCTATTCCTATTTGTGAAGAAGAAGGATGATAGTTTGAGGCTATGCACTGATTATCATAAGCTTAATTAGGTGATAATCAAGAACAAGTATTTCTTTTCATGCATAGATAATATGTTTGACCACCTGCAAGAAGCTAAATTATTCTTGAAGATTGATCTTAAGTTTGGGTATCACCAAGTATGAATTGAAGAAGAAGATGTTTCAAAGATAACATTTTAGACTTAATATGAGAATTATAAGTTCTTGGTCATGCACTTTGGACTAACTAATACTCTTGCCATTTTTATGCTTCTCACAAATAGTCGTATAACACCATACTTGTATTTGTTGATTATTATGTTCATAGATGATATCTTGATGTACTCATAGTTAGAATAATTGCATGAGTAGCACTTGCGAATAGTGTTGTAGGTCCTTCATGAGCACCACTTGTATGCTTAATCTTCCAAGTACTTTTTCTTGCAAAAATACATATAGTTTTCTACGTACTTGATGTTTGAAGTAGGTATGGTAGTGTACTCTGCTTAAAAAACAAAAAACCATCTAAATTTGTGATTGGTTAGTTACTAAGAATGTGAAAGAGATGAGAAGCTCTCTAGGTTTGGTTAGCTATTATTAGAGGTTTATGAAGAACTTTTCTTACATTACTTCATCTTTGACAAAGTAGAATACACATTGCCAATGAACTTTTGATTAGTTGAAGAGGAGGTTGATTTTTATCCTTAATTTCATTTACTTATAGAAAGTCATATGATGTATGCACCAATTCTTTTTGTGAAGGTTTTGGATATATCCTCATGCAAGAGGATAAGATGGTTGCTTATGCATCAAGATAGCTCAAGTCTCATGAGATTTGTTATCCAACACATGATCTTAAGTTGGGTTTATGGTGTTTGCACTTAAGATTTGATATCATTATCTCTATAGAGCAAAGATGATGATTTAGATTAAATACATGGATTTGCAAAACTTGATGGATTAGCCTTATCTAAACCTATGTTAGAGAAGGTCGATCAAGTTGTTGACTAATTTTCCATTTAGTATCAATCAAGAAAAACTAATCCAGTTGGAAATGCCTTAAGTTGGATTACAAGTAAGATGCATAGTCTCCTGATTCAATCAAATGTGTTGGAGTGGATTTGGGAGGAGAATTAATGTGACCCTTAGTGTTTGTAGTTGAGGCAAGCCAATGAGACCACAATGGTCATGGATTCTCATACATTGCTTCAACATAGAGATCATATGAGTGTGCTTAGTAATTTAAGACAACATTTTTTTAAGAAGGCACACTTAAGCAAGTTCTAAATGCATAGTAGAAGTAAGAAGCTACACCAAACATTGAAGAAGATGTATTAGTGGTCAAACATGAAGAAGCAAATTGGTGAGTTCATGATTAAGTGTTTGGTATGTCAACAAGTTAATATTGAGCACCAACAACTAGCTAATTATCTTTATTCATATTTTGTCCCATAGTGAGGATGAAAGGTGATTAATATGAAACTCACTATTTATTTTTCTTACATGAGGAATGTAAAGGATTCCATCTTGATTATTATGAACTTGTTAACTACGTCTACACTTTTGTTGGCTTTAAAGATGAAAATGAGTATGAAGGAAGTAGAATAGTGGTTTTTGTTGGATATTGTGTGGATACATGGTGTTCTGATCAAGGTTTTTTCCAAGTTAGATGACAATTTTATCTCTCATTTTTAGCATGCATTTCAAAGTAGTTTGGACATTAAGCTAAACATGAGATAAACTTACCGTCCTTAGATAGATGGGTAGGTCAAGAGGGTAAATCAAGTGTTAGAAAACATATTGATAGTATGTGCACTTTAGTACATAAATGGTTGAAATATCTTGTTTCCATTGATAAAGTTTACCTATAACAACATCTACCAAGTGATTTTAAAGGTGGTACCATATGAGATCTTATATAGGAAATCTTGTAGGACCTCTCTCTATTGTAATATGATTAAGAATTATTAATGAGTTAATACTAATATTATAGAACATTCAAAACTAACTAAAGGATAATAAATATGAATAGGTGTCTTACATTAGCCATAAGAGAAGACCTTTTGAGTTCTCTATTGGAAATAAGATGTTTGCATAAATCTCTATTTTTTAGAGCTTGATAAATTTCAAAAGGAAATACAAGCTTACTCCTAGGTATGTGGGATCATTTAAAATCTTGTAGTGAGTAGATGATGTAATTTATCTTGTGAGTTTACCATCTAGCTTTTCAAAATCCTTGATGCATTTAATGTCTTGATGTTGTAGAGGTATGTACTACATGACAAGCATGTGGTTAACTAGTCAAAGGTATAGCTTTATGTAGATGCATGATATTGTTAATTGAATTGGAAATTTGAAATGACAAAATGCATTATAGTCATCATGAAGGATCATACATTGGATACGTTCAAATGAAAAAGCTTATTTCAAAAATCAACAATCCTTCAATCATCCAAATCATCCTTCTATTAACCAAACAATTTGATAGGTCAATTGATCCCACCTAGGGTTGATTGACATGAGAGCTCACTAATTGCAATGGTGAGAAAAATGCACATATGTTATGTTAACCAACCTTGTCTAAGGTTGACATACCTAGGAACTAATGAAGTATAGAAGGAAGGAAATGTATCATAATTAAGGTTGAAAAAAATAAATTGATGGAAATTTTACAATTGATAAAAATGAAGCATTCTTAAGGCCAACTAGCCTTTCCATAGGTTTCTTAACTTAAGACTAATAGATGATGATTATTGCCTAGTTCTGAATGCCTAAAGTTAAAAGAGACAAATACATATAGTGCTTATGTTTACGATAGAAAGAGAAATAGGTTAGCTAATGTTAGTGAAGGTTAATCTTTTGGAGGGAAAATGAAAAAAAAATAAAAAGGAAAAAATGGCTAAAAAGCTCCTTGAACATTGTTAAGAGTATTAAGGAGTTAAGGACACAATTTATCTCCAAGGGTTAAGAATTCATTTAAGGACATCATAATTCTTATGGATTACTAGACTAAGACTGATATATCAATGGTATTGTTGATGCATAAATTTTGGTTGCACCAACACTAGGAAAGAAAACTCATTTTAGGAGACTACTGCTAGGGTGCCTCTTGTATGGGTATGGAAACTGATGAATAGTCTTAGCTAGAGAGGACTATGTGGCCTTCCGAAAATAGTGAAAAAAATTGGGAATTTTTAATTGGAATGAGTGTCTCAAATTTAAGAACACAAAAGGTGACCAAAATAAATTTTCCTTACTTCTCGGTTGCTACTGCCATTCGCTGTTGGTTTGTTGTCGATGCTGCCATAGCTAACATTGCTTGTAGCTGCTGGATGAGGTGGAGAGAGGGAAGAGGCTAGATAAAGGGGCCCATTGACACATCTCTGATGCATAGATAGAACATGTCCCATTGCTAGAACAAGAGAGGGAAATTTGCCCTTGTTTAGAGAACCTTGCTACAAATGCACTGCTTGCCAAAAATAGAATGAAATTGTAGAACCCGTGCTTGCAACTGCTATTATCAACTATTTCAACACTGCAGCAAAGAGATAGAGAGAATGAACTACCAAATCCTACTGTCATGTGCTAGTAGACATGTTGCTATCTCTAGCCCTACGTTTGCCACCATCATGGATTTGTCATGAAAAGGAAAAAGGAAACCATTGCCTCTTGGTTTGCTATAGAGATTGTTGACCATCATCCATGTAGCTCTGCCATTGTTGACTATCATCGATCTATTACCAAGAATAAAGAAACAAAACTGTAGAACCCACCTACCAAGCTCATCATCCTTGTACATTAGCTGTGCCACTATCATCCTAAGAAAAATAGGAGAAGAGAGAGAGAAAAAAATGTTGTCCATTGGTTTCTTAGCCCCTAGAGACCCCCCTACCCATCTGTGTGCCCCTTAATGGAGAGAGACGTAGTTGTTTAGGAAAAGAGCCTAATTTGTTAAGGAGGCCCTCATTCCCCCCACCCCTTCCTGACATCATCTTTGTTCTTTGATTTATAGCCACTTGCTAGTGATGTTTTACATTCTCACAGATTAGTCCACCTTCCTGCACATTAATCCACCTCCTTACATGTCGGTTCACCTTCGGTCCACCTTCTTGCACATTGGTCCGCCTTCCCAAACATTAACATTACTTGGTAAAATGGTATATAATTTTATAGGAAAATTTTGTTAATCATGGCCCTATGCGATAGCATGAGCAAGATTGGCCACAATAGTTAGCTCCCAAACAACAAATTGCATGCAAGTGCAAGGAGCAACAAAAACTATGAAATCTTAAAAGATAAATAATAAAATAAGAAAAATTTTAGAAAAATAAATTTAAAATTGAATAATAAAACCACCTCACCCAAGTTAAGACTCAGGTAAAGACCACTAAATTCAAAATTCTAAAATGGGACTGAGAAACAAGGGTTATAAAAAGAAGGTTTTGGTAACAAAAATTTTCAATAAATAAGAAGCATAGAAAAAAGGTAAAAAATGAAGGGTCTAAAGATAAAGGTTTTTTTTAAAAAAGGTTCCAAGATAGGATCAAAAAATAAAATAGCCATAAGAAAATGGCAAGAAGAGTTGATAAACAAAAGGTGGGTTCATTCCCTCCTTCTAGTGTTAAAAAGGTATTTGAAATACCACTAATTTTGGATTAACACTTTGAAATGAGAATGACTCAAGCCCTTTCGAGCTTTCAAGAGGCAAAATTTGACTAAGGCATGGGACTCATGCCCAACTTGCTCAAGCCAGGTTGCTCATGCTTGGCTTGTCAAGCTAGTTTGCCCTCAGCGTGAGCAACTCCAAATGGCATCAGAACCAAATCAAAGGTGGCTCAGTTTGAGGGTGCAAGGCATTCTCAAGGGTTACTATTGTGCCTAGTTCAAATTTTTAGCATTTATCAATTCAAATTTCAAGTCAAAAAGTGCAAATTTTTTCACTCACGCTTTGGTCACGCTAAGGTCACACTGGTAGTGTGAGTATAGTGTGATCGACTCTGATAGCCCCAAATTTGAGTTAGAATGATCTGATTTCCAGGGTGTAAGCCATCCTCAAGGGCCACTAATGTCCACTCTAAGTTTTAGCATTCACGGATTCAAATTTTGAGGCAAATTGTTGACATTTTCACACTCACACTATCACTCACACTGAGGTCACGTTGGTAGGGTGAGTGCAGTGTGAGCAACTTTCAAAGCCCAAAATTGAGTCGAAATGATCTGATTTCCAACATGCAAGTCATCTTCAAGGTTCATTATTGACAACTTCAGATTTCAACCTCTAGAATTCCATATTTCAAGTCCAAAATTACAAGTTTCTGCAGCTCATGCTGTGGTCACGCTGCACTCATGCTGGCAGTGTGAGTCCAGTGTGAGTTGGTAAAAGTGGCTCAAAAAAAGTCACATTCAAGCTTAAATTTCGACTTTCAGGTCACTCTCAAGCTCAACCATAGTTAGAAAAAAGTTGCACTCAAGAAACAAGCTTCAAAAATCAAAATTTGGTGGAAAATATGTCATTCTAGCTCATTGATGCTAAGGTCACATTGGTAGCGTGAGTGCAGCATGAGCACATTGAGGACACGTCCAAACAAAATCAACTTACACTAGAAGTCCTAGTTAGGAGAAGATGCCTCAGATAACCACAAAGCCACTCAGATCAACATCCTACAGTAGTCAATTCAAGGATCGACAAGTTTCAAGTGAGCTGGAGTTGATCTATCTTGTTGTACATTATCATTTTCATTGTAAATATTCGTCATTTGTAAGCTTGTCAAGCTTTTAGGATCTGAATTATATGATCCATGAGCGTAAGCTAGCTTGGGCAAGCCAACACACACTGTAACATACAATGCACCTGGTCAAAAATGTAGCTTGCCCACACACGTCCAACTCACACACAGCTATCCATCAGACATATGTCACATGATCTATTTTCCTCTCATCTCTCAGCTATTGATTCCATCCATGAATTTTGTGCACGAACTTGGCCAAACCCTATAAATACCCTATCAATTCACATAAACAAGGTTGACAATTTTGAAGGTTGACGTCTTAGGAAACTTAGATCGGCAATCCTTGGATGCTTGGGCACATTTGACTCCTAGCATCCAAGCACTCATGAAACACATCATCCCGGGGCTTGGCACTTGACTTGCCATCCACATACGCAACTATGCTTCGATCGGTGCACACCTTTTCTAAGTAATACAATACAGTTAATTTGCCAACTATTATTTATTTACTTTATTTTACATTTAGTTTACATTTTGTCTGCAATACTATTCTGTATATGCCCTATCTGCATTTCATACATTACTATTTACATTACATTTATGTACACCATTAGTGATGATAACCCTAACGCGAGTCATAGTTTACATTCAGAGAAGTCCTTGGTTGATTTGTGTGCAGACCATCCAAGGCACTCTACCTTTGTTTCCTTTTCCAGCTTGTCCTCATGTGAAGGCAGGGTCAGCTGTGTCTGTTTGATGATCTTTCGATGTCTATTTTTTCTTCCAGCCTTACACTGATGATTTAGGTTAGTACAGTAAATTGGCACTATAAGGAGGGCCACCTGCAAAAAAAATTATTATGTTAATCGAGACTACAAACCTGTGAAACTCTTATGGTGCACTTTAAACTCTGCAACTCCACCATCAGAACCCAAAACAGTGTACACACGCTAGTTAAATAAGTTGTTTCATTGACAGTCTACCAAGTAATGTTCCACAACCACCCCTGACTGTTCACATTGAGCTTCTCTCAGTACTTACCTAGCATGTCATGCTAGCTTATGCAAGTTTAGCTTGACTTACTCACTGTATCCCCATATACCTTATGCTATCAACCTACTCATGCTAGCTCACACTAGCTTACACTGTCTGTCAGCTCACGTTGTAGCTACTCATGCTGTTAGTTACTCATGCTCACTATGGAATCCTCCTAGATCAACCTAGTGACCTTGCCAATCTCTGACTTTGGGGCTAAAACCTAAAACCCTATGACTACTATGGAACCCATAACTATTATTGAACACATAAACTTCCAAGGCCCTATGCACCAGTCACTGAGGCTACAGGGCAAAGACCCTACTTATGCAACTCTTACACCCAAACAATATAAGTTCATCTATGTCAAGATCCAAGCCAACTTGCCTATTGATCGTGTAGAAAGAGAGCAAAAACAAAACTATGAGCTTATTCACAATGGAGGTCGTGAGTTCATTCCTTCAGCATTTGATACAATCCCTCTGTTTGAATACCATCATAAAATCATATCCCATCTTCTCATGGCAAGAAGTCAAGCCTTACAGCCACCTTCAATAGATTCTCAGAGTGTAGATAAGGAGGATGACTTTGCAGCCCAATTTGAGCATGGAGATTCATACCATACCATCAGTCCCCATGCCAATACAAACCCGTTGTTCCAACCCTTCCTAGAAGAGACTATACTTCCACCATCAGATTCTTTACAGGAAGTACCCATCTCCATTCCCATCTTCTCCAAGCTCAACATTCAATTTGATACATTTGCTTCCATTAGATCATTGCAAGTACAGTCTCAACAACTTCCTCCCCAAACTAATGTAGGATAAATATTCTAACCTCAAGTGATTGGAATGCCATTTGTCATACCAGCTTCCATGTCCACCCATTACATACCATAAGTGCAAATTCATGGAGCACCGTTGAACACTTTGGTCCAACATGTTCAGGGTGTTTCCTCACAACCTGTGGTCGGGCAATGTGTTTCAGCAGTGGTTCAACACCACCAACCTACTCATTATAGTGGACGACACCTTGTGGTCTCATCTATGAATGTTGGTCCACCACAGCAAATGATAGTCAAGTAATCTCTCTTTCCAAAAATGATGCAACAATCAAATTATTATCAACCACAATCCACCCAACCTGCTAGTCTGCCTACTGCCCAATAGTGGGTAGACACGAAGAAAATGATGCACTCGTTAGTAGAAGAATTAAAGTGCCTTAAAACTATGAACACTGAGGAAGTTAGAGTACTAGATTTCTACCAAGATAATCCAATTGACCCCTCAGTTTCCCCATTAACCTTGCCAAAAGGAGTCTCATTACCTCAGCTAACCAAGTACAATGGAGAGGGAGATCCAAACACTCACCTAGTAACATTTCGAATAGAATGTCTATTACTTCAGGCATGGCCTCATGTAATTCTGTGTGTGTTTGCTATGTCCTTAATGGGAAAATCCTTAGACTAGTAGCTAGCTTTATCCTACAGCTCCATATCTTCTCTAGAGGACTTGTTGCACCAGTTTATCACCTATTTCAAATACAATCTAAAGCCTGAAGCCACGTTGGATAGCTTGATTCAGATTAAACAAGCGCCATTAGAGCCAGCATAGAAATTTATCCAAAGGTGGAGTGCAGCCTTAAATGAACTTCACGAGCCCATCCCCGAAACATATTTTCTTACCATTCTTAAGGTGGCCATGAATGACTTTATTAAGTCAAAACTTTATTATTTGAAAACTCGTACCTTGAGCCAAGCATTTGTGCAAATTAAGGACATAGAAGAAGTGGCAAAACAAGCAATGACCTAGCTTACTCGACCTTTAGGAGCCAACATACAAGGAAAGATAAATCCAAAACGATGGTAGCAGCAGTAGTAGAGACAGTCCGACCTAACCATCTAGGACAAAAAAGAAAACAAACTGCCGCCCCAAATGTCCATGAAAGAAACACACCCATGCCTAAACTTGAACCTTCATCAAATAGAAACATCAACATGGGTCACGTCCATACATTCAAAAGAAAAGGCACCGCTCAATATACACCCTTTCCTATGAAGCCTTCACAATTTCTTGATCAACTTCTAAAGCCTAGGTTAATCAGACAGAAACAAATGTCCCCCGCGGTGTCTCAAAAACATGATCGATTCTTTGAGTTGGCCAAGTACCCAGCCTTAGCAACAGCTAATGAACCCCCCATTCAAAGAGGTTTTAGGTTGGATAGGTTTTGTGAATATCACCAAAGGTGTGGTCATGGAACTAATTACTACCTCACCTTGAAACAGGACATACAACACATGATTGATAGGGGAAAAATGGTATTTGATGAGGGAAATCTAGTAAGACCCTAGAACCAACCCATGGGGGTCTACAAAGATCCCCTCAATAGCAATGATGCACCATATGTGATTAATACTATCCATGTGGAGAATGGACAAGACGTCTTGTGAAAAACTTTTGTGATTCGCAAGCCCTCTGAAAATACACCTACCTCAACCTCTCTTCAAACCCCTTTCATCACACATATGTTCCCCATGCCAAAAAAACCATTTGACATTCACATATCTCTTTCTGTTGCAACAAACCACACCGCCCGAAAATCGACCCACTCCCTTTGTGATCCAAGTGCCAAAACACCCTGACACGCAACCCACTACCATTCCCTTGTGATCCCTATGAGAACATCTTGCCGATAGGCTAATAAGAGAGCCCCTGGAAAGAGAACGTCATGAGCACAAATTAGGATCGTCGAAGCTGATACCGCTAAATTCTATTCCCATTGTTTCACCCACTAATGAGCCTAGCACGAGTCATCAAAACAGAGATAATGTCATGGACTGTGTCTTGAACCTAGCATCCTCAGTTACCAATGCAAAAATTTATCCACGAGAGATACGAATGCTGGGTCAAATGGACCAAGACTCCACAGATAAAGGTGTCCTGAATGGTAAAGACCTAATGAGTGCATTGACCTAGGTTACACAGGCCTTGAAATAGAAGAATACTTCCTTAAGCTTGTACGACCTAGTAATGACTTCACTAGTACATCTGGGAGCTCTTGTGCAGATGCTGACTTCAATTCCTATTAGTGAGGACCTTCCTACAGATGAACCATCCATTTATGCAGTATTTTGCCCGCAACCTCAGAAATCAAAGACTATGTCCCTAGAGTTTCATGCTAAGGACATTAAGCTAGATGAGAAAATAGGAGAAGTCATCACAACCCTTATGTTCATAATGATACAGGTCAATCATTTCAAGATACATAGGGTGCATGTCGATGATGGTGCAGTGACAAACGTAATACCTTTTCCTATCATCGAAAAACTAGGATTTACTGAACAAATACAACCCACGACAACTTCTTTCCTAAAATCCTTCAGTGGTTCCTGTGTTGGGGTGAAAGGTATAGTTACCTTGGATTTCATAGCCGGGGACCAATTCCCCATGTTAGCTGAGTTCGTAGTGGTTAACGAAATGCCAGGGTTTAATATAATTCTAGGATGTCCCTGGCTAGCTTAACTTAGAGTCATATCCTTGCCAATCCATCAGGAGATCCACCTACCTTATGAGGGCGGTGAAATCATCATACGTGGGTGTACTAACCTAAATCGTCGGTGTAAGGCTGGAAGGGAAATAGACACCAAGAGATCATCAGGCAGCCATAGTTGATCCTTCCTTCACCCAAGGGCAAGCTAGAAAAGTAAATGAAGGTAGAGTGCCTTGGATGGTTTGCACGCAAATCAACCAAGGACTTCCCTAAGCGTAAGCTATGGCTAGCGCTGGGGTTATCGTAAACAGGATGTAAACAGAATGTAAACAATGATACGAAATGTAAACAAAGTGTATTGAATTATGAATAAAGCATAAACAAAGTTATATTTGAAAAAAAAAGCATAAACAGAACTAAACAATGTAAATGGGAGGCAATAATGAAACTGTATTGTATTGTTCAAACAAGAATATGCACCGGTCAAAGTGTAGTTGCACATATGTGAATGGCAAGTCAAACGCCTAGCCCTAGAATGATATGACGTGATGATGTGATGATGAAATGGGATGAACATGAGAAATACTTGGAAGCCAACAATCAGGTTTGCTGAGTGCCCAAGGATTGCAAATTATATTCTCCTTCATAATTACCAATCTCTCCAATTTTTTTTTGCCTCCTCCAATTTTTTGTCTCCTTCCAATTTCTTTTTCCCTTCTCAGTTTATGTGAATTGATAGGGTATTTATAGGGTTGGGCTAGGCTTGAGTGGTGGCATTCTCTGACCAGGTTCAATGTATCTGTGTTGGATAGTTGTGTACGAGTTGGATGTGTGTTGGATAGTTGCATTCTTTGACCAGGTTTAATGTATTTGTGTCGGATAGTTGTGCACAAGTTGGATGTGTTTTGGCAAGCTACATTCTTGACCAGGTACATTGCATTTTACAATTTATTTATTATTCAAGCCCATGAAAGTACATTTAATTTAAACCATGAGGGCTTGACATGCCCACAAATGGGAATTTATAATGAAATGTACAACAAGAGAAATTTGACTGCCCAGCATGACCTGTAGTGTGACATGCAATGTGACCTTCAAAACTTACAATTTTGAGCTAAAATATGGAATTTTTGAAGGCTGGGACCCATAGTTATCAATAGTGGACCCTAACGACAATTTACACCCTTGAAATCAAGTCATTTTGGCTTAGTTTTGGGGCTCCAAAAGTTGGTGACGCTGATCCTTACGTTGTGTAGCGTCTAAAAAAGTAACCCAAGTGTACTTAGCCAAAATTAAATATTTTGAACCTAAAACTTTTGATTCTATATGCTGGAAGTTGGTACAGTCACCTATGGACCCTGGGGGGACCTTTCTTATTGAATCATGGGCCATCGGGGGCTGTTTCAGAGGCCTCCAAGTTTGGTCATGCTGTACTCATGTTGGGCAATAGCATGAATTAGCTTGATTCTTGTCTAAAAGTGATTGGCTAAAATTAGTGGTGTTTCATTGGCCCCTCTTTGTTGACGTTTGGAGGGATCCACCCAAGAGGTGTCGACAAAGAAATGCAAACACCATGAATAAACAAGTACCAAACATTAACCATCAGCCTTTGGCTAGATGTCATCGCACCATTTTCAAAAGTACATAGGATTGAGGGAATGTGGTTCAAGATGTAAGGGAATCAGTTGTAACTAGGGAAGAAAAGAGGTTAAGGGCTATGATTTCTATCAGGATTGTGGGAGAGAAGTATTGTCATGCAAATGAGCTATATTTTGGTCCTTGTCCATAGCCAGTGTTCAACAGACTTGGAGCCAAGACATAGGAAGTGCATTCTTTGGAGAAACGGGACTCTTATAGAGTGTTTACGAGGACTATTGTAAATAGCCAAAGCCACGCAATGATGTGCAACATGGTCTCTTTGAGACACAAGTGTAACTATTTTTCAAGACAATTGCCTTCTCACCTGGGGCTTGTATGAGAATGGTCAATAGTCTTTTGTTTATGATGTCAACGGGGTCATGAAGACCTTTTCTGTGCATTTTTCTCTTTGACCTTTTTGTGTTTTTTTTTTAATTTTTTCTTCTTTGGTCTTTTTGAAAGAGCTTGCTTTTAGTGCTATGCTTGTGTATGAGCACTTGCATTTTGCATCATGTACTATGTATTGTGTTTTGTGTCGCAACTGCTTAGAGAGCTACAGTATGCAATAGTGTATCAAGAATTTTGAGATGAGTGGAACGTATCAATGGGGATGTAATTGAATAGGATAAGGGAGCATGATGGGGAATAGGGAATGTATCAGGAATCGGGAATATACTTATGAACGGATTGATTAACCCAATCGCGTGTGTCAGGAAAAATGTGATACCTTGTCGTCATGATGAAGTGCATTTATGCACGAACGCCTTAGAAGTGTCATCCTGCAAACACAAGTCAAAGAATACAAGAAAACCAAAAATGAAACAGTTAGTTAAACACTTTAAACAAGGAGATGGAGTCACCATGTGCAGTTTTCAAAGCAAACAGAATCATGAACAACATCAGTTTCATTAGGCCCCATGAGATGAATCATGCAACAAGTCTTTGTGGAATAGGAACAACCAACTACAATAATAGATCTTTTCAAGTTTTTCCTGGTCATCGATGATGTCACATGTTTATAGTCTTAGCGGACTGTCGTGGGTTATTTTCATGTCATAACCCCTTGGATGGCGCCAGTTTAGCATAGTGGTAGATGGTGCATTGCTAGTTTATAGTCATGGTAGACTGTAAAGAGGCAAACTAGTTTATAGTCTTAGTGGACTCTGGATGCTAGTTTCATGTCATGGCAGACGGATGTAGCAGTTTAGTGTCATACCGGACAGAACTCTATGGTATCAGTTTTAAGTCATGATCCAGGACTATTCTGTGCCAGTTTATAGTCATAGCGGACTAATGCTTACCTTGCTTGTGTAAAGTGTAATGTTGCATGCATGGTCATGCTATGTATTTGCAAGATCCTAAACAAATCAACTAAAAATAAAACAACGTCAAGCGATACCATGTTGTACATAGAGTTGGAATGTATGCAGACTGATGTAATGGCCTGAATTTAATTTTGGTATAAAATGGTTGCATTCCTTCATTATCTTGATGTTTTATGTAAATATTTTTGTTATTTCTCATATTTTTCTTTGTTTTCTAGAGTATATGTGTGCAACTAAATGTAACATAAATTTCTAAAGTATAGAGCAAGATGTAAGGTAAATACTTGGAAAAGAAAGCAATGACCATGCAAGAATCTAAATCATAACTTGTAACCTGTATGCAAAAATTCAATGTAAGATGACAAGAGCTTGTAAATCTGTAATTTGCTAGCTTTAGTTTAAAGCCATTTCAGGCTTGGTACATTAGTTTAAAGTCTTGATGGACTATTGCATCTGTTGTTAAAGAAAGGATTACCAGTTTTATGCCATGGTGGGCCAAAGGTAGTAACATTTTCAAGAAGTTTTAAATGGAATCGGCCATTTTTGACTATGGCTAGTTTA
Organism: Gnetum montanum; assembly: GCA_015680685.1. NCBI lineage: Eukaryota > Viridiplantae > Streptophyta > Gnetopsida > Gnetales > Gnetaceae > Gnetum > Gnetum montanum. Next base: position 411,693 of record MNCI01023425.1, on the reverse strand, counting down.
ATGTCATTGTGGACGTTTGTTGGTAGTTTTAATGTCATACTGGACGTGTCGTAGTTTAACATCATTTCGGACAGTTCATAGTTTAACGTCATTTCGGATAGTTCATATCATTCATTCTAGTTGTTGAGTTGCCTCTTGATCTTTTGTAGCTTAACATGTGGGGCTAGGCATATGGGTATGATTTTATATTCACCTTCCCCTTCATCGGTGATATCAAAGGGTAGTTCTGACCAAGGGACATCAGTAGGAATGGCTCCTATGTCTACATCTTCTTATGTTTCTTTAGTGCTAGTTGGATTGTGAGTTAACGTTGGGTTCATGTTCTGATGTATGTTCATGGTTTCTTGTTTAGGATTAACGACCTACCTTAAGGTATGAGAAAATGATCGATGTTATTGTATCCCCATGTATGATGATCTCACCTTCCTCGTAAGGTAGATATATCTCCTGATGGATTGGTGAGAATATAACTTTAAGTTGAGCTAGCCAAGGATGTCCTAAGATCAGATTAAACCCTGGCATTTCATCAACCACTATGAATTCAGCTGATGTAGGTAATTGGTCTTCGGCTATGCAAGCTAAGGTAACCATGCCTTTCACTCCCACACGGGAACCACTTAAAAATCTCAAGAAAGAGGTTGTTGTGGGTTGTACTTGTTCAGTGAGTCCCAATTTTTCGATGATGGGAAAAGGTATTACATTTGTTGTCGCACCATCATCGACATGCACCCTGTGTATTTTGAAATGATCAACTTGTATTGTTATGAACATAGGGGCTATGATGATTTCCCCTATTTTCTCATCTAGCTTAATGTCCTTAACACAGAACTCTAAGGATGTGGTCTTCGATTCTTGAAGTTGTGGGGATAATACTGCATAAATGGATGGTTCATCTGTAGGAAGATCCTCACTAACAAGAATTGAAGTTAGCATCCGTACGAGAGCCTCTTGATGTACTGGTGAAGTCATTACTAGGTCATATAAACTTAAAGAAGTATTCTTTTATTTTAAGGCTTGTGTGACCTAGGTCAACACATTTGCTAGGTCTTTATCATTTGGGGCATTATTATCCATAGAGGTTTGGTCCATTTGACCTAGCATTCATATTTCTCATGGAGGGGTTTTTACATTAGTATCTGAGGATGCTAAGTTTGGGATATGACTTGTGACTTCATCTTTGTTTTGGTGACTTGTACTAGGCTCATTAATGGACGGACTCATGGGGATCATGTTTAGCGGTGTAGGCTTTGGCAGTCCTAATTTGTGTCCATGGTTTTCTCTCTCCATGCGCTCTCTTTTTTCTTTTTCCAAGCACTCTCTTATTAGCCTATCGGCAAGATGTTCTTGTAAAGGTCGTTAAGAAGTGGAGGTGGGTTGTGTGCCAAGGTGTTTTGGCACTCGAACCACAAAGGGAATTGGTCGGTTTTCAGATGGTATGTTTGTTGTGGTGGCAACTGAAGGAGGTATGCGGATGATGAATGGTTTTGATGGTATGGGGGATGTGTGCCTGGTAAAAGGGATTTGAGGATATATTGAGGTAGGTGTGTTTTCTGAATACCCACGAATCAAAAAAGGCTTTTGAAAAACTTCTTGTCTATCTTCCACATGGACAGTATTAATCACATATGGGGCATTGTTGGTATTGGTATTGAGAGGATCCTTGTAGACCACCATGGATTGGTTTTGAGGCCTTATCGGGTTTGTCTCGTCAAACACTACATCACCCCCATCTATCATGCGTTGTATGTCTTGTTTCAATGCAAAGTAGTAATCAGTCCCATGACCACATCATTGATGATATTCACAAAACCTATCCAACCTAAACCCTTTTGGAATGGGAGGTTCGTTGGCTGTAGCTAAGGCTGGATTTTTGGCCAATTCGCAAAAGCAATCATGTCTTTACAAGGCCACAGGAGAAATTTGTTTGTGTTGAATTAGCCTAGCCTTTAGAAGTTGATCAAGTAGTTGTGAAGGCTTCATGGGAAATGGTGTGTATTGAGCAGGGCCTTTCCTTTCGAAGGTATGAGCATGACCTGTGTTGTTGTTTCTTTTTGAGGAGTTTTTAGGTGTATGAGTGGGTGTGGTTCTTTCATAGTTGTTTGGGATAACAGGTTGTTTTCCATCAGCCACTACTGCTATTGTTGTTTTGGAGTTATCTTTCCTCCTATGTTGGCTCCTAAAGGTTGAGTAGGCTGGGTCATTACTTGTTTGTGCCGCTTCTTCTATGTCTTGGACTTGTACGAATGCTTGGCTCAATTTGTGGGCTTTTAGATAGTAAAGTTTTGACTTAATAAAGTCATTAATGGTTGACTTAAGGATGGTGAGTAAATATGTTTCGGGGATAGGTTTGTAAAGTTCATTTAAGGCTGCACTATACCTTTGGATAAATTTCTGCATTGGCTCTAATGGTGCTTGTTAACTTGAATCAAGTTATCTAATGTGGCTTCAGGTTTCAGATTGTACTTGAAACAGGTGAAAAACTCATGCAACAAATTCTCTAAAGAAGATATGGAGCTATGGGGTAAAGATTAATACCAGTCTAAGGGTTTTCTATTAAGGACATTACAAACACTTTCAAAATTACATGGGGCCATGCTTGAAGTAAAAGGCTTTCAATTCTAAATGTCACTAGGTGGGCATTTGGGTCCCCTTCACACTATACTTGGTTAGTTGAGGTAATGATACTCCTTTTGGCAAGGTCAAGGGTGGAACTGAGGGGTCAATTGGGTCATCTTGATAGAAATCTAGTACCTTGACTTTCTCATTGTTGAAAGTTTTAAGGAATTTTAATTCTTTTGCCAACAAGTGTATCATTTTTTGTGTGTCTACCCATTCTTGGGCGGTAGAAAAACTGGTGGATTGAGTGGATTGTGGATGATAATGGTTTAATTATTGCATTGTTTATGGAAAGGTAGGTTGTTGGGCTAACATTTGTTGTGGTGGGATGGTATTCGGGATTGAGACTATCGGTGGAGCCCATTACCCAGCTACAAGTTGTGAGGTAACACCTTGAACATTTTGGGTTGGAGTAATCAATGGTGCCCCATGAATTTGCATCTGAGGTATGTAATGGGTGGATGTGGAAGCTGGTATGACTGATGGTATTCCAATAACTTGAGGTTGGAAGATTGACCCTGCATTGGTTTGGGGGAGTTGTTGGGACTGCACTGGTGGAGGAATGATGGAAGTGGATGCATCAGAGTGAATGTTATTGAGCATGGAGAAGATAGGAATGGAATGGGTGAAACACCAAAAAAATTTTAGCTAACAGTTGTAGAAAGAAATTGAGCTAAGTCATGTTGGTTCCCAGCATGACCAAACTTCAAAGCCTCAAAAATAGCATCAAATGGAGCAATAATTGAACAAGAAAGAGTTCCCCGAGATCCATTGGAGGCTACATCAACATCTAGCAATAAGAACTATAGGTTTCAAACTCAAAACACTTAGTTTTGATTGAGTATACTTCTTGCACATAGGCCTACACGCCCAGCATGTAGCTCAGCATGCAACAACTTTTGGGCCCCAAAAATGAGCCAAAACATGCTAGAATTGAGTGTCTAGATCCCCCAGGACCTTCACCAAGGTCCCGAGTAGCTCCTAGGAACCTGAAAAGCAAATCTTGGGCCCCAAATGATGGGTTTTCATTCATGGACGCCCAACGTGCAGCATAAAGGATCTCTTAAAAAAGGCACCAAACAACAATATTTTCACCTGAAATCAACTCCCGGAGGTAGGGAAACTGTTGGGCATCATCATGGGCATCTGAAAATCAAGTTTCAACTTCAAAATGATGCATTTACATGTGTGTACACTGAGCATACATACTCTACACGCCCAGCGTACAGCCTAGTGTGCACCAAATTTTGACCTCCAAAAACTCCTCCAAATAGGAAAAAATTGAAGGTCTAGACCACCTATGACCTTCCCAAGGGTTCCCAACAGCTCTTAGGCACCTAAAATTCAATTTTTGGGCTCCAAATGATGGGTTTTCATGCCTACACGCTGTCTTGCACGCCCAACATGTACCATCATAGACAGACAAAAATAGACACTCAGAGCATGATTTTCATAGGCAATCAACTCCCAAAGGTAGGGAAACCATTAGGCATCATCTTGGGCTTCCAAAAATCATGTTTTAACCTTGAAAAGTGGCACTTTCATGCCTGTACGCTGGCTTGCACGCCCAGCATGTATGCCCAGCGTGTAGCCCAGCATGCACCACTTTGAACAAGGTTGATCAGGCATTTTAGGTAAGATTTTGATATGGAGTCAACTCTTAGGGCATGGTCAATGAATCTACAAGTCCACAGGCTCTGGAAACATCAATTTTAGGCATCAGAAGGGTCATTTTTAGCCTGCATGCCCAGCGTGCATGCCCAGCGTGTAGCACAACATGCATACTAGAAACATGCCCAAAACTCAGTTAAAATGAAGCCAAAATGAGCCCCTGGACACCCTGGAGAATCACCAACACTCAATAAAGAAGGAACCAATCCTAGTGTACAAGATTAGGCTCCAAAACTGCAATTTGCATGCTCACACGCTGGCCTGCATGCCTAGCGTGTACACTTTTGGAGCCTCCTAAAAACCTATCAAATCAAGGTCAAATGAGCCCAAAATAGACAAGAAGCATTCTTAGGACATCAAGAATCCAGATCCATGCTCAAAACTAGATTCACAATTCAAAATTTGGTTAGAAATTCTTTGTGCTTACCCATACGCTGTCCAGCGTGTGGAGTGTATACGCCCAGCGTGTACACGCTGGCATGGTTCACGTTGTACACTTGTAAAATTTCATTCTTTTGCACTCAGTTAATGCTCCACATGTTACCTGATCCAAAATTCTAGCATCCCATAGCCAATCATCTCGTCTCAGACCCGAATTTAATGCCAAAACTTGTACAAAAACCTGATTGTTTGACCAGATGGGTTTAGTTGGAAAATTGAAAATCTTCGCAAGGATTTGGGGCAATCCACACTTAGAGCATCCAGGACACCCACACTACATGCTGGACTTTTACCCTATGTGCTGAGCATACAACCTTCACGTTGTGCCTGTAGCCCAAACCAGCATACCGTCACCCCTCCTTCGCCTACCTTGTGTCAGATCCACAACTACGTTCAGACTGGTGCACTATAATTTTCATTATGCAATAAAATTTCTGCATTTTTGGCCAAGATTTGTTACAGTTTTTGTTTGTTCTTGTTTACCTCTTATTTACATTCCTGCATGTTTGTGTTCTGGTTTACGTTTATTACGCTGTTTACATATAACCCAACGTATTGCACATTAGCATACGTTTGGGGAAATCCTTGTCTGATCTATGTCCAGACCACCCAAGGTAATCTACCTTTGTCAGTTCCAGCTCATCCTCAAGTGAAGGTAGAGTCTTCTATGCTCATCTACAAATCACACAGTGCTTGTCCGATTCCATCCTTGCATCGATGATTTCAGATAGTACAGAAAATGGTGTTAGAAGGAGGACCTCTCTTTGCTTAGATCTACTCTGACTCAGCATAGATCTCTTCAGATCTCCTAGTCCATCTCATAGATCTACTTCCTGCGACCCCAGATCTATAGTCAATTTTCCCAGATCTACACTTAGTCAGCATAGATCTAACTTTGAATCTTTCAGATCTGTGCCTTGTTCAGCCACATCTGCTGCACACCCAGTGTGTATACGCTGCACGCCAGGCCTGCACGCTTTGATCTGCACGTTGAGGCCTACATGTCAAGATTTGCACATTGAGATTTGCACGCTGAGGCCTGCATGCTGAGATCTACACACTGTTAGGCTAGTCTGTATGCTGTGACTCTTTGATATATGCTGCCAACACTTAGAATTTTATTCATTCATTGTCCAACACCTAATAAAATTTTCACTCGTTTACGCTGTCACATTCAAAAATTTAAAACATTTGACAATGGATCTTGCCCAAGCACGCATCACCATGGAGTCATCTCAGAACTCTAATGCATGCACCTTCGTAATCCTCATACAAGAACAATACAACTTTATCTGTATGAAGATTTAGGCCAACCTTCCTCTTGACACCATAGAATAGGAGGCAAAACGAAACTTCAAGCGCATATACATGGGAGGTCATGAATTCGTCCCCTCTGTATATGACATCATGCCCCTTTCTAAGCCTCACCACCAACTCATCTCTCAGCTCCTTCTGGCAAGGAGCCAAAAACCACAGCGACCCACTAAGGAGCCCCAAAACCAACATGATATAGATGACTTCGAGGCACAATCTAAACCTGAGGATTCATACCACACCCTTAGTCCCCATGCCTATGTGAACCCATCATTCCACCCTCGCATGGGACAGATGGCCCCTCATTATGTGTCAATGAGAACACAAGCACCGATGTTCTGACATGGGCTACCCACGTCCACATCCACCCAGTACATACCACACATGCAAACGCATGGGGCCATTTTCGTTACATTGTCCTCGCACATCCAGGGTGTCACTTCACAGTTTGTGGCTAGGCAAGGAACCATACCCCTTGTTCAACAACCCACTCACTTCAACGTGCCACACCCCACAACCACAACTCTGAATGCTGCTCCATAGCAACAAATGACAACCCAATAATCTCCCCAACCAACTAATCTGCCTACCGCTCAAGAGTGGGTAGAAGCAAAAAAAATGATGCAAGCATTAGCTGATGATGTAAAGCACCTCAAAACTACTAACACTAAATAAGTTAAAGTACTGGATTTCTACCAGGATGATCCAATTAACTTTTCATTACCACCGTTAACTTTACCCAAGGGAATCACACTAGTTAACCAAGTACAATGGGAAGGGAGATCCGAACACTCACTTAGTCACATTTCGATCAGAAACTCTATTGCTTCAAGCTTGGCCCCACGCAATCTTGTGAGTGTTTGCTATGTCCTTAATGGGCATAGCCTTAGACTGGTACTGAGCCTTGCCTCATAACTCCATATCCTCTTTGGAGGATTTTTTACATCAGTTTGTTACCCGGTTTAAGTACAACCTCAACCTTGAGGCCACACTAGACACTCTGATATAGGTGAAACAAGCACCACTTGAGCCTGTGCAAAAGTTCATCCAATGATGGAGTGCAACCCTTAATGAACTTCATGAGCCCATCCCTGAAAATTATTTGCTTATGATTCTGAAGGGAGCTGTGAATGACTTCATTAAGTCAAAACTGTACTACCTAAGTGCTCAAACATTGAGCCAAGCTTTCATGCAGATCAAGAGCATTGAACAAGCTTGACAAGCCAAAAATGATCCTGCCTATGTGGCTTACAAGAACCAACACATTTCCAAACAATAGACAACAATGGAAACTATAGCCACAAGCACAAAAACAACAAACACCAGCACTAACCCACCTGCAACAACAGGGGCCACCCCAAGGTCCAACTTTCAGCGCAAGGATCACTTTAAGTACACACTGCTACCTACACGACCTTCTGAACTACTAGAGCAACTCCTTAAAGCTGGGAAAATCCAATACAAACACATAGTGGAGAATGCTCGCCGCCAACATGACAGATACTGTGAGCTACTGAGGAACCCCACCTTAGCAGCACCAAACGAGCCCCCGGTTCCATGACATTTCAAGTTAGACCAATTCTGTCATTACCACCAGATGTCTAGTCACAACACTAACACCTGCCATGCATTACAAGATGATCTACAAGCAATGATAGAGTGGGGCCAACTCAATGTCAATACCCTAAATCAACCCAGCACAGACGATGCCTCCTATGTCATAAAATCCATTAGCATAGATAGTAGGCCTAAACCTGTGCGCCAACCTTTTGTGATCCATGTGCCTCCCAGCAAGGCAACAATCCCCTCCACCTCCACAAGCAAGGGGCCTCCCATCATCATCAAGGTGCCACCTAGAGCACCGACGAAACCTTTTGTGGTCAGGGTACCACCACCTCATACGTCTGCTAAGACGTTAAACTAGAAAGATTCAATGCAATCCTGAGCACCGAAGACACCCTTTGTGATCAAAGTACCACCATAGTCATTCGCTAAGACGTTAAACTGGCATGTTGCACCAATAACAGCAGCAAAGAAACCTTTCGTTATCAAGGTGCCACAATAGGGTAGTCAAACAATAACAACATCTCCTAAAGTCCCATTTGTCATAAAAGTGCCATCACGCGATGGCCCCTCACCTACCCTGAGCCCAACCGTAGGCAACATCTCAACCTCTCCTCCCTCAAGAGTCAACCTTGCCAACAACACAGATAAGCCTGCCAAATGGCAGCAAAAGAGGATAAATGAACAACAAACAACACCCACAGCCAAAACAAAGGATACATCTAGTATACAAAAACTAAATACTAGGGGCCCTGCCCCTAATCCCAAACAAACCAGGCCCAAGTCCTTGACCCATACAGAGGCAACCAACACAACGGCAAACAACATGGACTTTGTAGCTACACTGGCCCAGGTGAAACAAATGCTTAAATAAAAGAACACAACCATGAGCTTGTACGACTTAGTCATGACATCATCGGCTCATTGCGAAGCCTTAACGAAAACGTTAGCATGCATTCCTGTTACAGGGGACATCCTTGCTAACATGGAATCCATCCGTGCAATGATTTCAAAACACACACCATAAGGATTGGGTTGAAACACCTTAGCCTTCTGCGATGATACAGTTAAAGTCAACCCTGAATNAACACCTTAGCCTTCTGCGATGATACAGTTAAAGTCAACCCTGAACGAGGGGAGGTTACAACAGCTCCATTTTTTATTAGCATACGTGTTGGGCAATGTACCATTCACAGAGTGCACGTTAATGATGGTGTGACAACAAACATTGTTCTATACTCCGTCATCGACAAACTAGGCATGGCAGATGAGATCATGCCAATAGAAACCACATGTTTAAAATCTTTCAACGGATCATGTTTCATAGTCAAGGGCACGATTAGCCTAGCCTTCGTGGTAGGTGAACAATTCCCCACTAGCACGGAGTTCACTATCATAGAAGAGATGCCTAGTTTCAACATGATTCTTGGCAGACCTTGGCTAGTAGAATAATGAGTTGTTTTCTCATTGATACATCAAGAAATCCGCCTTCCATACCAAGGTGGACAAGTCATTATACATGGTGACAACACTCCCTATCAAGTTGACCACAACATAGACATGTCACAGGTCTTGAAAGAAGAATCTCTTGATGGAACACTCACGACAATAAATGCAACACCTAGAGCTAAAATGCCCGAATGAGTGATAAAAACCATAAGCCTCCCAGTGGAGCCTAAGCCTAAAACGCTTCCAAAACCACATCCGGCTAGGAAACAACCACACGATCAAGGCTCCCCCATGGCCAAAAACATGTCTGATCCCCGCCCACTCTTTACCTTTGTTCATTGTGCATATGTCACCTTAGTTTGCATTGTACTAGCTTATGCATTTACATGTGGCCTGAAAAGGGCTTAAACTAAACTATAGCCTGAAATGGCCTTAAACTACCACTGTCTTGCATTGTTTTGTATTTACTAGTGCATTTTAGTTCATGTTTTCTACAGTTGCTATTTAACATTATTTTCTCTAGCTACTTTTGTTTATAGGATCATACAGACGTACACGCATGCATCCACATAGATTAGTCCTGGCATCATGACAATAAACTGATACCATAGTAGTCCTGGCATCATGATGGTAAACTGATACCATAGAAGTCCTGGCATCATGACGATAAACTGATACCACAAACCCATTTTGGGTTATGACTCAAAACTAACACCATAGATTCATCCTGGTGTCGTGACGATAAATCAACACCACAGAGCTCCATCTGATATGACGTTAAACTATCACATTCATTCACCAGAGTTCACTAAGACTATAAACTAGCTCACCTCTCTATAGTCTGCCGCGACTATAAACTAGCATCGCAACGTCTGCTACGATGACAAAATAGAAATGTCCAATGGGTTATGATGTAAAACTAACCCATGATAGTCCACTAAGACTATAAACTGGCAAAACCATCTCTGGCACATTCATCTGCTACTGTAATTCATGATATTTCTTCATCAATGCCTGCCGTATCATTCATCACATCAGCTCTGACAACACTATTGCTGCTCATTTTGTTTGCCTTAAGTTTCACATGGTGCCCCTATTTGCATCAGTCACATTCATGTCTGAAGTGTTCGCTAACTCATTCACTTGTGGTTTTCTTATCTTCTTGGAGTTGTGCTTGCTGGATGACACCCAGTGATGCTCGCACATAGATACACTTCATCACGGTGACAAGGTGTCACATTGTTTCTGATGCATGAAACCAGGTTAATCAATCTGTTCAAAAGTACATTCCCAATTCCCAATACATTCTTCATTTCCCCAACAATCTTGTTCCCTTTCCTACCCGATTACAGTTCCCAGATACACCTAGTACACTCCAAAACTTTGAGCACACGGTTTCACGTTACGACACTCTCAGGCAGTTGCAACACACAACACGACACATGAGAATGAGTGTAAAATTGAAAGAAATCTCTTTCCAAATAAATGAAAAGGAATAAAAAAGAAATAAAAAAAAAATTAAAGATCAAAGAGAAAAATGAATCGCGAGCCCTTGGCACTTTCGATACAAGCCCCAGGCGGGAAGGCAATTGTCTTGGAAAGAACTGTTCGTGTCTCACACCATCATGTTTCATCTCACTGTGTGGCTTTGGCTGTCAGACAATGGGTTCCCTTAGACACTCCACAAGGGTCCTTTTTCTCCAGAGAATGCATCATCTCATCACGTGGCTTTGGTTATGATAGCAAGTTCTCTTAAACCTAATACGAGAGTCTTGTTCCTCCAAAGGACGCACACCTCATTCCTTGGTTCCAAGTCTACCAAATATTGGCCATCAACAAGGAAGAAAATGACTTGTTTGCATAAAGATGAGCACTCCTCTCCCACACCAGCACAATCCCTTGATCAATTCCCAATCCCCTAGACATCATCTCAAAACTTCATTTCCCAATCCCAAGTACTTCTAAACACAGTGCGAGGACATCTGGCCAAGTGTCAAAGGACAATGCCACTAAGTTACTTTTGGTGTTTTGTACTTCTTTGTCGATGCCTATTAGGTTGATTCCTCTAGGCATCAACAAAGAGGGGCCAATAAAACACCACAAAAATTTTAGCTAACACTTGTAGACAGAAATTGAGCTAAGTCATGTTGGTTTCCAGCATGACCAAACTTCAAAGCCTCAAAAATAGCATCAAAATGGGCAATAATTGAATAAGAAAGAGTTCCCTGAGATCCATTAGAGACTACATCAATATTTGTCAACAAGAAATGTAGGTTTCAAACTCAAAACACTTAGTTTTAACTGAGTATACTTCTTGCACACAAGCCTACACGCCCAGCGTGTAGCTCAGCGTGCAACAAATTTTGGGCCCCAAAACTGAGCCAAAACATTCCAAAATTGAGTTTCTAGACCACCTAGGACCTTGAACAAGGTCCCTAATAGCTCCTAGACACCTGAAAATCAAATCTTGCGCCCCAAATGATGGGTTTTCATTCATGCATGCCTAGCATGCACACCCATCGTGCAGCATCAAGGATCTCTTAAAACAGGCACCAAACAGCAATATTTTCACCTAAAATTGACTCTTGGAGGTAGGAAAACTATTGGGAATCATCATGGGCATATGAAAATCAAGTTTCAACCTCGAAATGATGCATTTATATGTGTGTACGCTCTGCATACATACTCTGCACGCGAGTGTACAGCCCAGCGTGCACCAACTTTTGAGCTCCAAAAATTCCTCCAAACAAGTCATAATTGAAGGTATAGAACACCTATGACCTTCCCAAGGGTTATTATTATCTCTTAGGCACCTAAAATTCAATTTTTGGACTCCAAATAATGGGTTTTCATGCCTGCACGCTGGCCTGCACGCCTAGCTTGCACGCCCAGCATGTACCATCATAGACAGACCAAAATAGATACTCAGAGCATGATTTTCATAGGAAATCAACTCCTAGAGGTAGGGAAACCATCAAGAATCATCTTGGGCTTCCAAAAATCAAGTTTTAACCTTGAAAAGTGGTACTTTCATGCTTGTACGCTGGCCTGCACGCCCAGCATGTATGCCCAACGTGCAGCCTAGCATGCACCACTTTGAACAATGTTGATAAGGCATTTTAGGCAATATTTTGACATGGAGTTAACTATCAAGGCATGGTAAATGAATATACAAGTCCATAGGCTCTGGAAACATCAATTTTAGGCATCAGAAGGGTCATTTCTAGCCTTGCACGCCCAGCGTGCACACCAAGCATGCAACACAGCATGCACACTTGAAACATGCCCAAAACTCAGTCAAAATGAAGCCAAATGAGCCCCCGAATGCCTTGGAGAACAAAAAAAACTTAGGCAACAAGGAACCAAACCTAGTGTACAAGATTAGGCTCCAAAACTATAGTTTTCATGCTCACACTCTGGCCTGCACGCCCAGCGTGTACACCCAGCGTGTACACTTTTGGAGCCTCCTAAAACCCTATCAAATCAAGGTCAAATGAGCCCAAAATCGACAGGAAGCATCCTCAAGACATCAAAAATCCAGATCCATGCTCAAAACTAGCTTCATAGTTCAAGATTTGATCAAACATTCTTCATGCTTACCCATACATTGTCCAGCGTTTGGAGTGTATACGCCCAGCGTGTACATGCTGGCATGGTTCACGTTGTACACTTGTAAAATTTCATTATTTTGCACTTGGTCAATGCTCCACATGTCACCTAATCCAAAATTCTAGCATCCCATAGCCAATCATCTTATCTCAGACCTAAATTTAACGCCCAAACTTGTACAAAAACCTGATTTTTTGACCAGATGGGTTCAGTTGGAAAATTGAAAATCTTCGCAAGGATTTGGGGCAATTCACACTTAGAGCATCCAAGAAATCCACATTGAATGTTGTATTTTTACCCTACACACTGAGTATACAACCTTCATGTTGTGCCTACAGCCCAAACCAACGTACCATCACCCGTCCGCATTCATCGGGGCTCTTTGCCTGCCTTGTGTCGGATCCACAACTGTGTTCAGACTGGTTCACTATAATTTTCATTATGCAATAAAACTGCTACATTTTTGGCCAAGATTTATTATAGTTTTCATTTTTTCTTGTTTACCTATTGTTTACATTCCTGCATGTTTGTGTTTTGGTTTACGTTTATTACGCTGTTTACATATAACCCAGCGTATTGCATATTGGCATATGTTCGGGGAAATGCTTTTCTGATCCGCATGCGGACCACCCAAGGTACTCTACCTTCATCAGTTCCAGCTTGCTGTCAAGTGAAGGTAGAGTCTTCTATGCTCATTTGTGAATCATGCGGTGCTTGTCCCATTCCAGTCTTGCACCGACAATTTCAGACAGTACAATGGGGAACAGATGCTCGAGTATGTGCAAATGAAGAAGGAAACACAATTTATTCTTGGAAAGGATGGGATAATGGATTTGTGTGGGCATGGGGGCTAATGGTATGGTATGATTCTCCATGTTCAGATTGGGTGGAAAGTCATATTCTTCATCTTGAGGCTCTATGGGGGGTAGTTGTAAGGCTTGACTTCTAGCCATAAGAAGCTGGGATATGAGTTTATGATGGTTTTTAGATAGTGGGATTATGTCAAAAGCTGAAAGGATAAACTCATGTCCTCCTTTGTGGATGAATTCATATTCTTGCTTAGCTTCCCTCTCTACACGATCAATGGGTAGGTTGGCTTGGATTTTGACACAGATAAAATTATACTATTCGGGTGTAAGAGTTGCATGAATGGGGCCTTTGCCCTATAGCCTGAGGGATTGGCATGTAGGGCATTAAGGATTTATGTGTTCAATAATGGCTATGGATTTTGTAGCAGTCACAGGGTTTGAAGCTTCAGCCCCAAATTTAGCAATCGGTAGTGTTACTGGGTTGATTTGGGAAGATTCCATGATAACCGTGAATGGACTGGGGTAGACGAATGGAGTTGGATAGCAAGCAGTTGTAGCATGGGGTGACATAAGCTTAGTGTGATCAATATGGATGAGGAGGCTCAAATGGGCAAGGTGGATGAGTTTTGACAGGTAGTGACATTTTAACCAATAACAAGAAAGTGGCCCTCCTTCTAGCGCCAAAAACTGTACTGACCTAAATCGTCGGTGTAAAGCTAGAAAGGAAACAAACACCGAGCGATCGTTAGGTAGCCACAACTGACCCTGCCTTCACCTAAGGGCAAGCTGGAAAAGTAAACTAAGGCACGGTGCCTTGGATGGTTTGCACGCAAATCAACCAAGGACTTCCCCAAGTGTAAGCTACGGCTAGCGCTAGGGTTATCATAAATAGGATGTAAATGGAATGTAAACAATGATACGAAATGTAGAAAAAGCATATTGAATTATGAATAAAGCATAAACAAAGTTATATTTGAAAAAAAAAGCATAAACAGAACTAAACAAAGTAAATGAAAGGTAATAATGAAACTGTATTGTATTGTTCAAACAGGAATATGCACTGGTCAAAGCGTAGTTGCACATATGTGGATGACAAGTCAAATGCCTAGCCCTAGAATGATATGATGTGATGATGTGAGGATGAAATGGGATGAATGTGAGAAATACTTGGAAGCCAACAATAAGGTTTGCCAAGTTCCCAAGGATTGCAAATTCTGTTCTCCTTTAGAATTGCCAATCTCTCCAATTTTTTTTGCCTCCAATTTTTTGCCTCCTTCCAATTTCTTTTTCCCTTCTCAGTTTATGTGAATTGATAGGGTATTTATAGGGTTGGACTAGGATTGGGTGGTGGCATTCTTTGACTTGGTTCAATGTATCTGTGTTGGATAGTTGTGTACGAGTTGGATGTGTGTTGGATAGTTGCATTCTTTGACCAGGTTCAATGTATCTGTGTTGGATAGTTGTGCATGAGTTGGATGTGTGTTGGAAAGCTACATTCTTGACCAGGTACATTGAATTTTACAATTTATGGGTTATTCAAGCCCAGGAAAGTATATTTAATTTAGACCATGAGGGCTTGACATGCCCACAAATGGGGATTTATAATGAAATGTACAATAAGAGAAATTCGACTGCCCAGCGTGACCTGTAGTGTGACGTGCAATGTGACCTCCAAAACTTGCAATTTTGAGCTGAAATCTAGAATTTTTGAAGGATGGGACCCATAGTTATCAATAGTGGACCCTGAGGACAACTTACGCGCTTGAAATCAAGTCATTTTGGCTCAGTTTTGGGGCTCCAAAAGTTGGTGACGCTGATCCTTATGCTGTGCAGCGTCCAAAAAAGTAACCAAAGTGTACTTAGCCAAAACCAAACATTTTGAACCCAAAACTTTTGATTCTATATGCTAGAAGTTGGTACAATCACCTGTGGACCCTGGGGGGACCTTGCTTGTTGAATCATGGGCCATCAGGGGCTATTTTGGAGGCCTCCAAGTTTGGTCACAATATACTCATGTTGGGTAGCAGCATGACTTAGCTTGATTCTTATCTAAAATTGCTAGGCAAAAATTAGTGGTGTTTCAGTGGGGATACAGTAGTATCGCTGACTTCCTCGCACCTAGAGTGGATTAAGAGTTAAAAATTGAGTTCATTGAGCCTAAGTAAGAAACTATGAGCATACTTCAAGAAATGAACCCAACGCTAACTCATGATCCTACTAAAACTAAGGAAGCACCAAACAACACAAACATGGGAACCATTCCCACTAATGTCTCTTGGTCAGAAGTACCTTTCGATATCTCTAGTGAAGGGGAAGGTGAATATAAGATCATACCTACATGCCCATTCCCCCACATCAAATTATAAAGGATTAGAAGGCAACTTAATAATTAAGGTGAATTACCACACATCCGGAAAGATGTTAAACTACCAATCATCCAGTACGACATTAAACTACTAGTGAACGTCTGCAATGATGTTAAACTAGCTATGGTCAGAAATGGCTAGTTTCTTTTAAAAGCTTCCTAAAATTGTTGTTGCTTTTGGCCCACTATGGCATAAAACTGGCAATCTTTCTTTCTTTGACAATAGATGCAACAGTCAACCATGAATTTAAACTGATGTGCATAGCCCAAAATGGCTTTAGATTAGGGTTCAATATGTTGCAAGTTTCCAAACATTCACTACATTATGTCAAGTTTTTGTTTAAATGATATAAGTTGTAGTCTTGATCTATGTCTTCCTTTCACTTTCCTCTTTTACAAGTGTTGACTTATGTGTTGTTTCCCCATTTTGCATTTAGCTACATGCATATGTTCATGATAATATTGGAAAAAGCCAATAAAAAGAGAAATCAAATAAAATAGAAAAAATGATACATCAATATGGTAGTAAAATTCCAGCACGTTATGCCATAACTAGGTCCATATTATTACACTTGCCAACCATATATTTCCATCAAACATCCAAAAATCCAAAACATTTAATAGCTAAAGTTCGATTAACAATAAACTCATGGAGGGGACTGATGCTCAAGATCCTCTTCATCACCTATTCTCACTCCACTAGGGCCAGCTCCATCATTAACATGTTCCTATAATAAGGCAAAAAAAAAAAAAACAAAAATAAATAGGTAAGAGTAGCAAAGAAAATCATAAATATAAAAATAGTAACACTAACAATGAAAATAACAAAACCATACAAAAATAAATGCCACAATAAAACAATCACAAGTGAGGAAGGCCCTAAGTTGGCCTTCAAATGCCATAGAATCTCCTCCTTGGGCACATTTGCCCAATCCTCCTCTAGGCCAAGGTCAATACTAGCCAAGGTTTTACCCTTGTCCATTGAAGTCCAGGTAGGACACTCAAGAGAGAACATGCCTATTGAAGCTTCCCCAGAGGCAGTAGTAACGGCTCTCTCTATAGATCCCTCCACCTCAATGCACTCGGTGAACCTGTCATAAGCAGCCCACAACCCTAACCCATCGATGAACATATGCATTCGGTGATGTTCAACTGACTCCTCCTTTAACCATTTATTATATTGATGCTTGTGGTCCTTTTGGTCTTGGCCCCATTTTCACACTTTTGTAGCAAAGGACTTCCAATCGTGACATTTCTTGTTCAGCAAATCCATCTATGCTCTTTGTTCTGCTAAATCCTGAGTCGCCTGCACTTTGCTGTTCAAAACCATCTAGTAACCTGCATAGGCGATTTTAGATGTGTGCCAAGTGCTATCACTAGACAATCGAGTAGTAGCGAAATCATAATGGGATTGGATATTCCTCTTATCCTCTCTCTCCTTTGCTAGTGTTTCCTTTAATGAGTAGACCTCATCCCATAAATACTCAACTAAATGCCTACAAGTCTAAAGCGACTTGGTGTTTTATACGACGTAACTAGAAACTGCATCATACACATTCCTAGGGACTTGCTCAATATTCCCTGGCAATTCAGGGTGGGCATCAATATGAATAGCTTCATAAGGATCCCATTGGAGCTTGGTGCCTTCAGGTGTAAGTACCACACATATGAATTAGCTATAATCAACAACGAACATAGAGAAATACAATAAATCCAAACACTTAGCGTAATATATAACATACACATACCTAGTTTTGGATGAACTTCTTGTAAGTGAGCTACCACATCATTAACGATACCTTTAAGAAAGTCCATTTTTCTAGGAATCTCAGGCCATGGTCTTAGCTGGTCAATTGATGTGGGACAAGTAGGGGAGGTCACCTACATCGAAACCTATGATGCTGACACCTCTACCTAAGATGTATGTACTTCAGGAATCTCAACATCTACCTCTAATGCTAAAGATAATCAAAAACAACACATGAAAATTAAAGGTTACAAAACATGGATTGAGCTAAAAGAAACATACCAAAAATCCCTTTGCTGTTTAGCTTGGGTGGATCACCAAGCTGCAAAGATCCATCAAAGAAACCATCAAAGATACCTCTTTCATTACATGAACACCTAAGTGCAACCAAGGCCTCCACAAGCTTCGTCCCCATGATGCTTGTCACATCTTCCTCTTGTGGAGTAGGAGGTTCTTCAAGTGCTTCTTCCCCTTCTTTTCCTTCTTCCTCTGGCCTTGTGACAACTGCTTCTAGTTCAAGCATTGGGGCCAAGACCTCTCTCTCCCTTTCAAGACTTTCCTCTGAATAACATCAGAATCTTAGTGTTATTATAACATAGTATATATAACATATAAGCCAAAACATAATAAAAAGTAAATATATAAAACAATAAAACAAAGTACTTACCCTCCATTGGTAGTACAAATTGAATCTTCTTTGCTCTTGGTGGTATCACATCTGGAGCATGCTCCCTTGGGTGTTCATTTCTCTTTACCTTTGCTTTAGACTTCCCAATGGTCTCACCAATCAAATGTTCAGCCATTTTAACAGACGTGTGTAGCCTAGGTGGTTCCAATCCCAAGCTATCATGATAATGATGGGAATGGCATGCTGCACCTCCACTAGTAACTGATACTGATTCCTCAATGTCTTTCAGTGGATCTTGGGATCTAGTGATGCTAAAGAAATGGAAAATCCAAGGGCGGGGGAGTTGTGAATGATCCCTCAAAATATAGCGGTTATCATCATAAACTACTAGGAACTCAGCAAACCTACGTAGGTACCTCGCGAAGAAAGCACATGTAAAATGGGATTTAGCATGGATGTTTGAGCGTAACCTAATGATCTCCCCATGAAAACCAGATTCAAGAAACTGTGCCCAGTTGTAGTGCATGCCTATCTTTAAAACTGCATGCATGGCATGTGTAGACTCGATCCCAAGGTTTCTTCATTGAGAAAGAGATTTGGGGAATGCCTATGCCCGAAAGAGAGGATACAGGAAGTTCATCTCCATTGATTAGGTATCACCTTGCATGGAAAAGCCCTTAGGACCCTAGGACACACCTAACCACTCCTCAAACTCTCTTATGATCTAGCCCTCTTTAGTTGCTTTATCTATAGTCACCCTGGCACCATCCATGGGTACGCCAAAAGGATCAGAAAGGAATTTAGTGGTTAGGTGGAAAGATACCTTGAATTCTGGAACCCGTGTGCTAAAATGGGAAGCATCATCATTGAAAGAATCAACAATAGTGATCATCTTAGTGACCAGAATACTAGAAGTCAATGCTGTAAACAAGTCCATTAGACCTGCCCAGGTAAGATGACTGATGATCAAATTAGAAGCTCTCTTTTGCAACCATTGTTGAGATTGCTCTACCTCCCCATATTTCATAAAAAGGATGGCCTCAGTACGTCCTATTATAATAGTAACTTCTTTGTAGGGGATAGCTACTATAAAAAGAAAACATAGAGCAAAGAGTTAAAAACACAGTACAGGATGATGCAACAAAAAAGGAAAATGAAGTCTAGAGTGTGGTCATTTACCATAAGTAAATGGTATAGATGGGGTAGGTGCAGGATCAATTTTTTGAGGGAAAATTGGCCCATTAGAAGACCAATCCACATGTAACCAACCATGAACTTGGTAGTGCTCAAAGGCTCTTGAAAACTGCCTATGTTAGTCAACAATAGCCACCTTTATCTGGTCCAGTATGCAGCACGAAGAATGGGGTCCACCATAAATGTCTCTAGTGTTGTGCATGCTAAGGAAAGCCTACCATCATCATTGTGGATCTCATGTTCATCAAAGTGGGGCCTGTATAGGAAAACAACATTTACATTTAGATGATGACATAAAATTTAAATGGGAATCAAAAAGTAAAGTAAGGTACAAAGGAGCATACCTGTCCACTCTATATACTATCCCAAGTAGGTTTTGGAATAGATTATGCACACGGAAGGCTAAGAAAAGTGTGTTGCTGCTATTGTAATGAGAACAAGTAGGTAGCTCCCACACATGAGTTAAGGGATGACTAGATCTAGGACCCTTAGCAGGGTCTCCCTCAACCTTAAAAAGTCCCTCATTGATATCAGTAATAAAGGTAAGCATGCCTTTTTTAGACCTAGGCAACACTGTCTCTATGATAGCACGAGCCAACTGTTCACTCAAGTGAGACCATATAGCTACACTAAAATTTTGCAGGATGAATGACAAAAATGAACTAACTCCAGGATGAAACCATATCACATGGGACCTGATGCACATGTCATAGGGAGGTGTGTTTGGTCCAAAGGGGCCAAACCAAGTAAGTATGCCAACAAGCTGAACCACTAGAAGTGAAGATTTAGGTCCCCTGCATATAGGCAAAAAAGGTAAGTAAAAAGTCTAAGTGCTAACGTTAATATGAAATCATATAAACCAAACACATAAATTTAAATGCATAGCTCCACCCCATGAGACAAGGACATCAATATCCATTTAGTGTATCTGACGTTCACTGGGGTACATTGAAATCCATTACACAATAAATCCACACAAAAGTACAGAACATAAACATTCACTAAAGCAAGGTTTAAATCATCTGTCTTAGGAAAATAATAAACGGTACAAACATGAAACTAGCAAGTAGTGGGCATACCAGTAAACAATGCATGTCTTCACATTTTAGCTCACGTTGGGTATCTTTGGTAGCTTACACTGGGAATTGCCCTAGCGTCAAACTCACATTGGGTTCCTACATTCGAGCTCACGCTGAAACCTGCAAACTTATGTTGGGAACCTGCAACTTGTCCTAGAATCTTGCAGCTCACACTACCTGGAAGACCCTATGCTTACATTACCTACGTTACTCAAGACCCTAGTGGTCAAACTAAAAACTCCCCTTCCCCCTGTAACGCCACTCACGTTGATGTTTAGCCACACTCATGCTAGGGCCCATTTCCACAACTCACACTGCAGTTGCCAAGTGGCTCATGTTGTGGCCAGTTGCCAAGTGACTCACGTTGTGGCCTGTTACCAAGTGGCTCATGCTGGGACTATCCCAGCAAAACCACACCATCTCTCCCCAGTACTCACACTGGTTTTCTACATTCTAGCTCATGTTGGGAACCTATAGCTCACGCTGCCTGGAGAAATTTGTATTCACATTGCCTAGGGCACAAGAAAAGAAAAATTTGATGTTGCCTAGGAACCTGGTAGTCACACTGCTAATACAAAAATAGAAAAAAGGGCAGGCCTTCCCTGCAAAGTAGCTCACCTTGCTAAGAAGAATTGGTGTTCCTTTGCAAAATAGGCCTTCTTGGTCCACACTCACGCTATCCCTTCTTATGGCCTAAACCTCACGATGGCCCTTATTGTGGCTTGAACCTCACGCTGGCCCTTTCACAGCCCAAACTCACACAGGCCATCTCATGGCTTGAAAGTCACATTGCCTGAAAAAACCCTACGGCCTAGGTAGCCCAAGAAGGCTGAAAAACCCTGGGGCCTAGGACACCCCAAATGTAAAACACCTAAAATAAACAAAAAATATAACTTCCATCCACGCCCTACATTTCCCTAGGCAATCATGCCTTGCACACATGCCCTGAGCACTCACGTTGATGCTATGAAAATCAAGAACAGTGAGCCACAAATCCCAAATAAACCCCAAAATTGCAGCCATAAAATTCTACCCTAGCTAACACTGTTTACAAATGCCAGAGAAAAGCAAAAGAAGACAAATCTACCTATGCAAGGTCCCATCCCACGTTGGAATCCTGGCTTGGGGAAGATTCTAGAGAAGCTCTTCACTCTCCTCCACAAATGCTAGATCTACTTGCCTCTTCCCTTTGTCTTGGCTTGCCTTTCATCTGCCCTTGTCCTTCATGTTGCCTTGCTCACACTAACGTTGACGCTATAGCTCATGCTGTAGTTCAAGAACTCATGCTAGCACAAAACCTCCTTCCTTCACTTTAAAATCCCCTTTTAAACCAAAAATAGTCTATTTTATTCTCTCTTATTTTATTTATTTAAGTTTACCATGTCTGAATTTTTTTTTCATTTATGTCATCTTTATTTTATGTTGGCCTAATATTCCTCATTATTCCAGCCTCTAGAGATGAGGCCAAAAAAATTATTATTATGCAAAGGAAGGGATGAAAAGTTAAATCCAACAAAAAAAAAATATAGATACATACATATATAAACGTTTCAAGAATTCATAAAATTTAAAGTCTCATAAACTTATCATTCTCACAAAAATTTAAAAATAAAAAATGCTCTATGCACTTAGTCCAAATGAGAAGTCAACATGAATACTATCAGCCCAGTATGGCCTAAAATTGCCATCTAGCCCCACATGGCCTAAAACTACCATAACTACCACTGCATCTTCCAATTTTTTAGTACATAGTTTGATTACCCTATGTTCGTTTACATTTAGTAACTCTTTCATCAAGTGGGTGTCTCTTGCTTCACTACTAGTTTAAATTGGTAGGAGCAAGCACATGGCCACCAAGAATATCCTTTCAACATTATCTCTCAATGGATCATACGGGGAGGTAAAAAGAGCAATCAACCCAGCATCCTTGGATCTAGACCCATCCACTTACACAAATTTAATAGCCTCCACTCACGAAACATTAGACTGGCCTAAAAATCTAACTAAGATGTTAAATCTAGAGGCTAATAATATCACTGAGGATCCCCTTGAAGTCCCCATTACCACATCCAATGGTGAATCTAGAACATTGAAATTAAGCATCCTACTAGACCCACAACTTGTCAATAACATCACTGAAGTAGTAAAAGATAACATAAAAACATTTGCATGGTCATATACCAACATGCTAGGATTAGACCCCCGAATCATCCAACACAACATCATCCTTGATGAAAAGGTCAAACTAGTGAAGCAAAAGGCACGAAGGGTTAGACCTGAGGCGACTTTGGTTGTTCATGCTGAAATCATGAAGCTCTACCAAGCCAGTTTCATCCAGGCCATTGACTATTCCAATTGGGTATCAAAAATTATTGTAGTCCCTAAGAAGAACAGTAGTATACGCATATGTATTAACTTCTGTGATCCTAACACAGCCACTATAAAAGACGACTTCCCACTACCTAGCATTGATCAACTTATTGACACAACTGCTGGGCATACACTATTATCCTTTATGGATGGATTTTCAGGATATAAACAAATAAGAATCAATTCAGAACATCAGCTCAGAACAACTTTTATGACACCTTGGGGCACATTCTACTATACAATGATGCCATTTGGCCTTAAAAATGTAGGAGCTACGTATCAACAAGCAATGACATATATATTTAGTGATTACATGCTTAATTTTCTCAATGATTACATTGAAGATATCATGGTTAAATCTAGAACAACTGAAGAACATACAAAATATCTAGACCTAGTGCTTAAACGTTGTCTCAAATATGAACTTAGGCTCAATCCAAATAAATGTGTCTTTGATGTCAAAACAACAAAATTCTTGGCTTCATAGTCTCTGGAATGGGGATACGGGTGGACCCTAATAAGGTTATGGAAATAACTAACATGCAACCACCGAAAAGCCTTACTGAACTATGTGGTCTCCAAGGTAGATTGCAATTCATAAGATGCTTTATTGAAAGACTGATAGATAAGTTGAGACCCATGCAACACCTATTACAAAATAATGTGCATTTTCAATGGACCCAACAATGCCAAGAAGCGTTTGATTACATAAAGCAAGAGTTGGCTCAACTGCCAATAGTCTATCCATGACAAAGCTATAAACCCTTCTACATCTACCTTGAAACGTCCAATTTTTCCATTGCCTCGATGCTTTGTCAAAAACATAAAGATGGAGTTGAGATCCCCGTATATTACCTAAGCCATGCTTTAATTCCCTATGAAAAATGATACAATGATGTAGAGAAATCATGCCTTGCCCTCATTTTCTCCTTGAAGAAATGGAGGCATTATCTCTTCCATAATCAAGTTTACATCATTTGCAAGAATAATGTACTCTGTGCCATCACTAACAACATCTATGAGTCAGGAAAGATAGCTAGGTGGAAAGAGATGATCGCAAAGTTTGACTTGCACTATGTTGCTCAATCTTCCACAAAAGGTCAAGTGATAGTCACACAATTAACAGTCTTACCAACACATGATTAAGCAATAGTTAACCCTGAATTCCTAGATGATAATGTTAATAGTATAGACACCGTACCTGATAACTACAAGGCAATCCTGTATTTTGATGGAGCTTCAACCTTCCAAGGAGGAAGTGCTACAACCATTTTAACATACCCCTTTGGAGAAATCCAACCTTTTGCCTACCGATTGACATTCCCCTGTACCAATAACATGGTAAAATATGAATGCCTTCTTAGAGGTCTTCAAGTAGCATTGACTTTAAGGATCACACACATCATAGTTCACAACGATTCACAGTTAGTCATTAATTAAGCCACAGAAGTTTACACATGTAAAGCTCTCCATTTGCAATCCTATTGTGATTTCACCAAACATCTACTGAGGTAACTATTAGAAGTGGATATATAGCATGTCCCTAGGAATGAAAACACCATTGTCGAAGCACTTGCTACACTAGCCCTAAACATGACACCCGAAATGTTACATACGTTGCCTAGCTCTATAACAAATTATGCGAAACCTATAACCGATACCTTGAATGAAATGCCTATAGCATCCATTAGCACAACACATGCAATAGAATGGTATGATGACATAAAAGAGTATCTTCTATGAGGTGAACCTCCACAACATTTGACAAATGCTCAAAAAGACACTATGCAAAAATGCTCTTGACAATATGCATTAATAGGAGACACCCTGTGTCGGAAATCCTAGGAAGGCATTCTACTAATGTGCATTAGTAGCATTGATGGTCAAACAATTGTGGAACAAGTCCATGAAAGACTTTGTTGAGGACACATAGCACCTAAAGCAATGGAAACAAAGATTAGGCATTTAGGCTACTATTGGCCACACATGGAGTACGATTGCACCTTCAAGGTTAGAACATGTGACATTTGCCAAAGGCATAGTAACCTAATACATGTGCCACCCAATGAATTGCACATAATACAAATTACATGGCCATTCCAAAGATGGTGATTAGACTCAATTGGACCAATAATGCCATCATCCTCTACAAGACATAGCTTCATTATCACTGCAACTGAATACTTCACAAAATGGATAGAATCTATTCCCCTTAGGAAGACTACTTCAAAACACGTTTGCAATTTCATAATGGAGAACATTGTGATCCATTTTGGTATTTCGATGACTATCGTTACTAACAATGGGCCATAGTTCAGCAGTGCAGATACTAAAAGCTTCTATGAAAGCATCGGTATTAAACATGCATTCTCATTACCTTACTACCCATAGAGCAATGGTTAAGTAGAGGCTACAAACAAAACTGTTATCATGGTGCTCAGAAATATGTTAAATCAAAGCTAGAGGTGATGGAACGAACAACTAGTCTATGCATTATGGGCATATAGAATGACACATTGAACATCTATAGGTAAAACTCCATATAATCTTATATATGGATTTGAAGCTGTTTTTCCTTTGGAGTTACAGGTTCCCTCATTGTGGATAGCTCTCTCAGGCCTCCTTGATGAAAGACAAAGAGATAAACTACGCATTATTGACCTTGACTCAGTGGAGGAGGAATGTGTGCGAACACTTGATCAAATTGAGTGGTACCAGAAACAACAATGGGAATGACATAAAGATGATCTACACAAGCACCCGATTAAGAAAGGAGACCTAGTCCTTAAGGTCATTCTTGAACATCCAGATAAGTTCTCAGCCAACTGGGAAGGGCCTTATTTAATCACCAAGGCATACAATAATGGAGCATTCAAACTTGCTGACATGGATGGAAATGAATTTGTGAATCCCACAAATCATCTATACCTGAAACGGTACTATGTTCGATGAACTTGAGGCACAAAATGATCCTAGCATCATGACTTAAAACTGATACCACAGAATAGTCCTGGCATCATGACTTAAAATGGATACCACAGAACAGTCCTTGCATCATGACTTAAAACTGATACCATAGAACGGTCTTGGCATCACGACTTAAAACTGATACCATAGAATGATCCTCGCATCACGTTTTAAAACTGATTCCATAGAACGATCCTGGCATCACCACTTAAAACTAATACCATAGAATGGTCCTAGCATCATGACTTAAAACTGATATCACAAAATGGTCCTGGCATCACGATTTAAAACTGATACCATAGAATGGTCTTGGCGTCATGACCTAAAACTGATACCATATAATGGTCTTGGAGCTATGACTTGAAACTGGCACCATAGAATGTCCTGGAGTCATGATAGTAAAATGACAACATAGATCTCTATCCAGTATGACACTAAACTACCACATCCATCCACCATAACATGAAATTAGCATCCAGAGTCCACTAAGACTATAAACTAGTTTGCCTCTTCACAGTCTGCTATGACTATAAACTAGCAATGCACTATCTGCTACGATGCTAAATTGGCACCATCCAAAGGGTTATGACATAAAACTAACCTGCAATAGTCCACTAAGACTATAAACTGGCAACATGATTGATGACCAAGCAATATTTGGAAAGATATGTTGCTGCAATTGGCTGTACGTGCTTCACAAAGACTTGCTACATAATGTGTCCCATGGACCCTTAATCTAATGAAATCACACATGGTGGCTCATCTCCTTGATTTTTTTCAAGTTTAAAGTGCTTAGCTAACCAAATCATCTATTGTTTTCTTGTCTTCTTGGAGTTGTGTTTGCAGGATGACACACCTGAGGCGTTCACTCATAGATGTACTTCATCATGATGACAAGGTATCACATTCTTCCTAATGCTTGCAACTGGGTTAATCAATCCATTCATAAGTATATTCCCAACTCTTGTTACATTCTCTATTTCCCCATCATGTTCTCCTTGTCCTATTAAATTACACCCCTTGGGTACATTCTACTCACTCCAAAGCTCTTGATACAATGTTGCACACTATGATTCTCTAAAAAGTTACAACGCAAAAACACAATATACAGTACATGATACAAAATGCAGATGCATGAGCACAAACAAAACATTGAAATAAAGATCTTTCAAAAAAATAAAAATAAAAGAGAAAGACCAAATAGGTCAAAGAGAAAAATGTACGAAAAAGGTCTCCATGACCCCATTAACACTATAGACCAAAGACTATTGGCTATTCTCATACAAGTCCTAGGCGAGAAAGCAATTATCTTGAAAAAAAGCTACACTCATGTCTCAAATGATCATGTTGCACATCATCGCATGGCTTTGGCTATTTACAATAGGCTCCTATAAACACTCTACAAGAGTCCCATTTCTCCAAAGAACATACTTCCTATGTCTTGGTTCTGAGTTTCCTGAAAACTAACTACTGATAAGGACCAAAAATATAACTTGTTCACATGAGAGCATTCCTCTCGAACAATTCCAAAAACAATTCTAACCCTCGAGTAACACCTGATTCCCTTAGTTCCAACCAATTCCCCCTGCATCTTGAACTACACTTCCCCAATCCCATGTACTCTTGAACATGGTGTGATGACGTCCAACCAAGGGTTGATGGTTAATGCTTGATGCTTGGTTGTTCATGGTGTTTTGCACTTCTTTGTCGATGCCTCTCAGGTGGATTCCTCCAGACATCAACAAAGAGGGGCCAATGAAACAAAACTAATTTCATCTTAATACTTTAAAATGAGAATGACTCAAGCCCTTTCAAGGTTTCGGGAGGCAAAATTTGACTAAGGCATGGGACTCACCCCCAACTTGCTCAAGCCAGCTTGCTCATGTTCAGCTTGTCAAGCTAGTTTGGCCTCAGCGTGAGCAACTAAAAATGGTGTTAAAGGTGGCTCAGTCTGAGGGTGCAAGGCATTCGCAAGGGTTACTATTGTACCTAGTTCAAAGTTTCAGAATTTAGGGATTCAAATTTTAGGTCAAAAAGTGCAAATTTTCTCACTCACACTGTGGTCATGCTAAGGTCACACTGGCAGTGTGAGTACAGCATGACCAACTTTGATAGCCCCAAATTTGAGTTAGAATGATTTGATTTCTAGGGTGTAAGCTATCCTCAAGGGCCACTAATGTCTACTGTAAGCTTCAGCATTCGCAGATTCAAATTTTGAGGAAAATTATTCACATTTTCACACTCATGCTGAGGTCACACTAGCAGTGTGAGTGCAGTGCGAGCAACTTTTAGAGCCAAAAATTGAGTCGAAATGATTTAATTTCCAACATGCAAGTCATCTTCAGGGTTCATTGTTAACAACTTTAGATTTTAGCCTCTAGAGTTCTAGATTTCAAGTCCAAAATTGCAAGTTTCTGTAGATCACACTATGGTCATGCTACACTCACACTGGCAGTGTGAGTCCAACATGAGTTGCCAAACGTGGGTTAAAAAAATTCATATTCAAGCTCAAATTTTGACTTGTATGTCACTCTCAAGGTCAACCATAGTTAGACAAAAGTGGCACTCAAGAAACATGATTCAAAAATCAAAATTTGGTGGAAAATACATCATTTTGGCTCACTCACGCTGAGGTCATGTTGAGATCACGCTGGCAGCATGAGTGCAGTGTGAATGTAGCATGAGTATGCTAAGGATAGAACAAAAAAAAAAGCAACTCATGTTGGAAGTCCTAGTTAGGTGAAGATGCCTCAAACAGTCACAAAACCACTTAGATCGAGATCCTGTAGTAGTCAATTCAAGGATTGACAAGTTTCAAGTGATCCGAAGCTGATCTATCTTGTTTTAGTTTATCATTTTCATTGTGAATGTTCATCATTTGTAATCTTATCAAGATTTTACACTCTAAATTGTATGTGCTTCCATGAGCGTAAGTTAGCTTGGATAGGCCAACACACATTGTAAGATACAATGCACCTAGTCAAAAACGTAGCTTGCCCACACATGTCCAACTCACACAGAATTGTCCATCAAACATGTGTCACACAATCCATTTTTCTCTCATCTCTTAGCCGTTGATTCCATCCATGAATTCTATGCTCAATCCTGGACAAACCCTATAAATACCCTATCAATTCACATAAACAGGGTTGGCAATTTTGAAGGTTGATGGCTTAGGAAACTCAGACTAGCAATCCTTGGGCACTCAGGCACACTTGGCTCCTAGCATCCAAGCACTCTTGAAACACATCATCTCATGGCTTGGTGCTTGACTTGCCATCCACATACGCAACAATGCTTCGACCAATGCACACCTTTTCTAAGCAATACAATACAGTTTATTTTGCCAGCCATTATTTTATTTACTCTATTTTACATTTAGTTTACATTTTGTCTGCAATACTATTCTGTATACACCCTGTCTGCATTTCGTACATTACTATTTACATTACATTTACGTACATCATTAGTGATGATAACCCCAATGGGAGCCATAGTTTACATTCAGGGAAGTCCTTGGTTGATTTGTGTGTAGACCATCCAAGGCACTCTGCCTTTATTTCCTTTTTTCAACTTGCCCTCACACAAAGGCAGGGTCAGCTGTGTCTGTTCGATGATCATTTAGTGTTTATTTTCCATTGCAGCCTTACACCAATGATTTAGCTCAGTACAATATTGATGCATAAATTTTGGTTACACCAACACTAAGGGAAAAGCTTGTTTAAGGAGACTATTGCCTAGGGCACCTTCCGTATGGGTACGAAAACTTGGGAAGAGTCTTAGTTAGATAGGGTTACTTGGCCTTTTGAAAATAGGGTGATAACATGGGTGAGATTGGCAACAACACTTAGCCCCCTAACAACAATCTACATGAAAGTGCAAGGAGCAATAAAAACTATGAAATCTTAAATGGAAAATAGTAAAAGAAGAAAAATTTTAGAAAAATAAATTTAAAATTGAATAATAAAACCACCTTACTCAAATTAGGACTTAGAAAAAGACTTCCAAAATCAAAAATTCTAAAATGGTACTTGGAGACAAGGGTTATATAAAAATGGTTTTAGTAACAAAAATTTTCAAAAAATAGGAAGCATAAAAAAAGGTAGAAAATAAAGGGTCTAATGACAAAGTTTTTAGAAAAACAATGGGTTCCAAGATAGGATCAAAAAATGAAATGACAACAAGATAGTTGCAAGAAGAGCTGATAAATAAAAGGTGTGTTCATGCCCTCCTTCTAGTGCCAAAAAGGTATTGATGCATAAATTTTGGTTGCACCAACACTAGGGGAAAAACTCGTTTGAGGAGACTATTATCTAGGGAACCTCCCATATGGTAAGTGATGAGTGACGAGGTACCCCTACACTCAACCATATGAATACGAGCGTCTCATGCACGATTCGGTCGAACTTGAAGGAATAAGTGCTTACATGCCGTAATTGAACACTTAAGGTTTAATCAATCGTTGTCTTCCCAAGCTTACTTGTATTGTCATGGTTGTATGGTTAAGTAAGCTTGAGGTATATGATTTTTATATCTTTATCTTTTTAATGTCTTATGCTAATAGGGGAAGGTGAAGAGAACTAAGTCGCTAACTTTATTAACTAATTACTAACTAAGTTCTAATTTTCCTAACACCAGTATCCATTCCCACTTACCATTCACACCCTGAACCAATGCAATGCTACTAGGATTACCATACGCTATTCATTACTGGGTTACCAAGCATTGCACATGTGCTCGAAGAAGTCATACTGAGTGTACTTAACTAGGAGAGTTAAGGGTTGAGAGAGATTAATTAAGTAGGAAAGCATTTAAATATTCAACAATAATTAATTCCTATTTAGCTTAGACTACATGCTACAAGGTTTATCAGAAAGTTCATCTTTATTGCCATACACAAATGTGTGTTTAGGTACAATCTTCTTGAATAAAGATTCATTCACTTTAAGACTCCTACTGCAGGCACATGGAAATTATTCTAACTTTGGAATGGTAAAACTGCTATGGTTTGGCTAAGGGTCTAAGTCTAGGTGCCTAGAATAGGGATGCAATATTGTGGATATTGTGGATGCAATATTGTGGGGGTGGATGCAATATTGTGGATATGATATCACGTACGTGATATCACAGCTCATCATACCCCCATGACTGAATGAAAACTCGTCCTTGATTTCCTTACAAAATATTGGGAAGGTATGAGATTATTGACTTGAATGACACTAATGGTGAATGAGGTGACATGTGAACAGATCATCATTACAACACATGAAAAGTTTAGTGTTCATGAAAATAAGGGTGAAGACTATACATATTTGATATCCAGCCTTATTTAGCAGCTGAGAGAGAAGAGAGAGAGAGAAAAGAAGAAGTCTATTGCTGCCAATGCCAAGATTGCGCCTTTTATCAATATTGTTCCTTGCATAACTACTCCAGCACCAGTCTATTCCAAGTGTTCTCTTTGGATCCAATCCATTGGTGTATGATTACCATCTGCACACAAAACAAAATTTTAAATTAGCAAGGGTAGATGAATCACAATGCAGTTGATACCTTGCCTCAGTGTATAGTTCATTGGCTGAGTTGTAATATGGCTAATGTAGATTTTGGAGGTATACACTGGTGACTACCCAAGGTGTAGGGGTTAAGAGAAAATTGAAAAAATTAGACCAAGATCCCCACCTGAGAGTGAGCCTTTGGTAGCGAGAGAATGGAAAAATATGAGGAATAAGAAAGATGGAGAAAAAGAAACAATGGCAACACGAATAAAATGGATGTCAAAGATGGAAATGAACAAAATAAATGCTGATTGCAAAGATTTTTAAGGGAAAGAAGTTAATTGATGCACCAAGTAGGAATGCTAGTGGGTCCTCCCCAAAAGCAAGCTCATGCCCTTAATGCCCTAACAATCCCACATTTAAAGAGTTCATAGGCTCTAGAAATGTCATTTGGAAGTAAGAGGTAAAGTATTAACCACAAGAATTTACGAAAAATAAAATAATGTATTAACCAAAATATGGACTATTGATACAATCAGAAATGAGGTGGAAAATGGGGAATGAATGATGGAAAGAAGAGAATGGAATGGAGTCTCAAGAACAAGGTGGTGTACAACCCCTTATGTAGTTATGATTAATGTGACTTAGTAGATCTCATTTGAAATATAGCCTAAAACAATCCACATTCAGTGACTTCACAGTAATACATTTGGCCAATCCATCCACTTGAAGTAATAAGAATGCTTCCACTAAAAATTCACCACCATACCAACGAAATGAAAAAGGAGAAAGTAGGAAGTAGGAAGGGGCCTTAGTTAGAGGGAAAAAGTTTATTTAGTTTTATAACCAGTGCTTATAGCCCAAAGGATTATTTCATCTAAGGGGTGTGCTTTGAATTCTCACTCTTTTTTTTCTTTTTGCATGAGAACCACACCATGCAAAGACTTATTATTTTTATTAGCTCAGCTTCCCAATAATGGAGCAACGTTAGAATGGTAAGCAAATCTCAAGAAGAAAACATCCAAGCACCCAAGAGAATGCGCAGCACAAATGCATCAAATCCCCTTGAAGTCACACCCTTTTCAATCCTTAAGTCCTTCCTTAGTTTGAGAAATGCCCAGTCACCAATTCGTTGATAGTTCTTATTATTGAAAGAAAGGGACTGTACAGTGCTATGTGAAGAGAGACCATAGAAATTCATGGATGCATGGATGACATGGACTCATTGCTTGTTATATCAAAAGAACCATACCTTAGTATCAACATTATAACTCATAGGTAAAAACCAAACATTAGTGTTGGCGACCGTTTGGGACGCGACCGCCAACGAGTGTCCTCGAACAATATTTAGGTGCCTGCTGGTCTCTGGCAACACCAAGGCCCAGATACCTCCAAATAAACTCAGTAGTTAATGTGAGTATGTGTGTGTGCTGTTGCGACGTGCGGTTGTGAGAAATGTAATGATTGCGTTGTGTGTAAACGACAAATGACTTACTCTGAAGAGATTCAGCCAACTTTGCCAAGTACTGTGAGTTGTTGAAAATTTCCTATTTTGTTCAACTGCCTAGTCTACATGGTCCTTATAATACCTACTTGTAATAAATAAAATTTTGCAAAAACATTTGAGCACAACTCCGGAATCTACTCCTAATTTTCTCTAGAGAAAGAGATAGTTCAACAAGAAAACTAGAAATAGAGCAAGATTCGATGGAAATAGACAGAAAAGAAAAGAAAGCAGATTTGTGTGGACCTTAAATATTTCAACAAGGTAAAATGACACGAGTAAACACTTTGCAATAAAGCTATCCCAAATTCAACATCTATGACTTGTTCAAACTTTCAAGGCTCAAACAAGCAATTTCTTCAAGACAATCCTACTATGCTACCAAAAATTGCTGCGTAAACTACCACGTATGAGACTC
>MNCI01023425.1:367506-377802 GCA_015680685.1 Gnetum montanum | reverse complement strand
ATAAATATTTTAAATATTTTAACATCAATATTGCAAATATTTTAATGGGTAGCAACTTATATATAATAATGTTTTAAAATAATATTTTATAACTTGGGATAATTAAAGGCAAGTTTTCTAAAACAGGGCTTCACACTATATGTACTTCATTAATGGTTATTATATATATATATATATGTAGATTAATTTGTTAGATATTTTAAATCACCCGATGCTTTTGTAAAGTTATATACGAGTGGTAGTAATGAAATAATTTTACATATATCTTGGTGAAAGTGGCAGAGTTAATGAATAGGTTAAAATAATTCTTCTTTGTCTTCCTTGGTAAATCGTGTGGATAATCGACAACAGTTCCAAAACAGTAGGCATAATCGACTGGTTCGTTTTCTCCTTTCTCTACACAAAACCTGTAAGAACCGACACATGTTCTACCCAAGATCCAAAGTGCTGTATCGACCAAAACCGTATGTTTGAACTACCACTACACAATAAGGCCCTGCAAAATCGTAACCAACTGCCACCGTGGGAGAAGGTTCTGCAACTGCATCTAGCTCGTTTGTCACATGGTGTGATGTTCAATTGCTGAAGGAGAAGGGTTTTTCTTGAAGAACGATGTGCTGAACATACTGTTTTAAACAGAGGGTTTCGGTTGCCAAAGATTTTCGTTTTGCCCCAAAATTGGCTTAGGGCTTCCTACATTTGTTAAATTTTTTCTGAATTGTCACCGCCATTGTCATTGATTATAGGACCAAGGGCTAATGTATTGTGGATCTGCGTCCGACGAAACTTTAGGAACCTTCTGAGCCATTGCAGCCCGCACAATAGAAACCACTATGACCTGCAATAGAAACAAGGCGTGACTTCTTTCTCCATGTATTTCGTAGATGAGGGTTTTGATTTTTTTTCACAAATAATATCCCTGCATTTATGGCAAAGATGTTTGTCTGTGCTAGGATGAATGTTGCACGGTGGTTTGTGTAGGGTTTCGATGCACCTTGGGATCACCTCCAACTTTTTGTGCTTGTTCTGAATCAGCATTTCAAGTAACGTCAATGGTGGCGGTGTAGAGAAACGGCTGTGGCGGTGTTTGTTGGCTTGTCCGTGACTTTGCGGTGGCCGTGTATTTCCCAGGAACACCGCGGTCTTCCTTTCCCTTCACTGATTGCTATATAATCTTTCAAAACAACTGAGGCATTGCTGATTTTTGTTTAATTTCTAATTTGCAAGGAGTTTCAAATGTTATCTTAAGGATACGACTGACTTGAACAATCGGGATCTGCAACTTAGTGCCTTCGACGTAAATAACATACTTCCTTCCTTGCTATAGTACCATCCTCTAATCTTTAATAAAGGAATAATATGACACTTTCATCTTGTACCCAAAAGGCTTCTACATCAAACTCTTTATCAGTGAATCAATCTTCTAAAAACACCCATCAACCCTCAACACTAAATTTGTAATTTACTTGTAAATTTACAACCATAGATTCCTCCAATTTTGAATAAAATATTTCAACTGTTCCATGGAATGGCCAAATGTGCCAACAATTAGCAACCAATAGAATATGATTCATACCATCATCAGGAGCACTTATTAGGTGACAAACCTAAAAAAATAAATAAACACACACATAAATAAATAAAAAATTATGAATGATGTTGCAAAAAAAAAAAGGTGAAAGAAATTTGTAAAACAAAAATATGTAAAACGAAAAAATTAAAAGGGAACTGAGGGCCTCAAATGATCAGCATAGATGGCCATCTCCCCCATGACTAAGTTGGAAGGGGGAGATCCAAAATAATGAGTGAGATCATCCTTTCTCCGATGTGTTATGTGCATTGACCATTCTAGATTTATGGTAAGGTCTAGTCTATTGCACATTGACTAGTAATATTTTATTAGAGTGCTTGTTTAAAGTTTTCAGGAATTTCTAGCTTCCCCCTATTGATGTTTTTAGGTTAATGTTTGGACGTTGGTGACACTCTTGCACTAGTGCATTTATGCTCTCGATATGAGCATGAGTTGTTTTCTCAGTTAGTTCCATGCACAATGGTGAGTTGCTCTCCTGATCAGCTATCAACCACTAGGTGTCTTCTTGTTGTGTGGTTGCTACAGATAGGCACTTTTGTATGTTAATTTCTTGTGCACACTGGTTGCATGTAGGCAATGCTGAACATTCCTGTACGTAATCACACCCTGTATCACTGTATGTGATGCATGGAACTTTCTTCTTCTTGATCTCGCAAAAAGTATTTTCTTAGATATTTCCAAGGAAAGATCACATATTCCTAGGCATGCGTTTATGGTACTTAGCCATGCCCTTCCCATTATTATTGGGAAGTCCCCTTTATCATTGTTTACTTGTATTAGTAGGAAATCAATTAGGTATGACCACCCAGACACAGTGGTAACGATGTCCTCCACTAGTCCCAAGGGAACAATGATGGACTGGTTAGCCAGATCTAAGTGAATTTTGCTCTTTTTTAGTGGAGGCAGGTTCCAGGATTTATATATCTCTTGTGATATTAAGTTGACTCTAGAACCTGAGTCTAAAAGAGCTTTACATGGTTCATTCCTAGTGACTTGGAGATATATTAAAGGACTTTTAGTGTCAGAGAATTTCCTGGGAAGGTGTCCCTCCTTAATCCAGTCAGTGACGACATGTGTTAACATAACTATGTGTGTTGAGCTCTGTTTTTAGTTTGAAGGGAGCTCTGAAGCCTTATTTGATAGAGAAGCATTCAGAGGCTCAACCCCTTATGGTTGTGAGATCTTGGTTGAACTATTGGTTCTAAAGAAAGGTCTTCTCTTTGTATAGTTATTAGAACTAGTAGTAGGTTGAAGGTTCACAACTCTCGTAGCATTGTATTGGTACGATTGATTAGGGAGTTCCCCTTGCATTGCTGGAGTGGATGGTAATGGAACTATCGGTGTCAGAGTTGCGGATGGGTTTGGAGGATGGTATGTTTGTGGGTTGTCTCTCCCAGGAGAAGGAGTCCTTTAAAACTCCCAAGATTGGTACTAATGTTGTGGTGTCACGTGACCAATAGAGTCACATGGAAAGATTGGTTGTTGCACATAGTAGCCATATGGATCTGGTTGCCAATAAGGGTATTGTTTCCTTGGTTGTGGCATCCCCCATGACTGTGGGTATTTTCATTGCGAAACTGTAGGGACCTTCTGAGCCATTGCAGCCCACACAATAGAAACCACTACGACCTGCAATAGAAACAAGGCATGACTCCTTTTTCCATGTATTTCGTAGATGAGGGTTTTGATTTTTTTTCACAAATAATATCCCTACGTTTATGGCAAAGATGTTTGTCTGTGCTAGGATGAATGTTGCACGGTGGTTTGTGTAGGGTTTCAATGCACCTTGGGATCACCTCGAACTTTTTGCGCTTGTTCTGCATCAGCATTTCAAGCAATGTCAATGGTGGCAGTGTAGAGCAATGACTGCGGCGGTGTTTGTTGGCTTGGCCGTGACTTTGCGGTGGCCATGTATTTCCCAGGAACACCGTGGTCTTCCTTTCCCTTCACTGATTGCTACATAATCTTTCAAAACAACTGAAGCATTGCTGATTTTTGTTTAATTTCTAATTTGCAAGGAGTTTCAAATGTTATCTTAAGGATACAACCGAATTTAACAACCGGGATCTGCAACTTAGTGCCTTCCACGTAAATAACATACTTCCTTCCTTGCTATAGTACTATCCTCTGATCTTTAATAAAGGAATAATCTGGCACTTTCATCTTGTACCCAGAAGGCTTCAACATCAAATTCTTTACCAGTGAATCAATCTTCTAAAAACACCCATCAACCCTCAACACTAAAGCTGTAATTTACTTGTAAATTTACAACCATAGATTCCTCCAATTTTGAATAAAATATTTCAACTGTTCCATGGAATGGCCAAATGTGCCAACAATTAGCAACCAATAGAATATGATTCATACCATCATCAGGAGCACTTATTAGGTGAAAAACCTAAAAAAATAAATAAACACACACATAAATAAATAAAAAATTATGAATGATGTTGCAAAAAAAAAAGGTGAAAGAAATTTGTAAAACAAAAATATGTAAAACGAAAAAATTAAAAGGGAACTGAGGGCCTCAAATGATCAGCATAGATGGCCATCTCCCCCATGACTAAGTTGGAAGGGGGAGATCCAAAATAATGAGTGAGATCATCCTTTCTCCGATGTGTTATGTGCATTGACCATTCTAGATTTATGGTAAGGTCTAGTCTATTGCACATTGACTAGTAATATTTTATTAGAGTGCTTGTTTAAAGTTTTTAGGAATTTCTAGCTTCCCCCTATTGATGTTTTTAGGTTAATGTTTGGAAGTTGGTGACACTCTTGCTCTAGTGCATTTATGCTCTCGATATGAGCATGAGTTGTTTTCTCAGTTAGTTCCATGCACAATGGTGAGTTGCACTCCTGATCAGCTATCAACCACTAGGTGTCTTCTTGTTGTGTGATTGCTACATATAGGCACTTTTGTATGTTAATTTCTTGTGCACACTGGTTGCATGTAGGCAATGCTGAACATTCCTGTACGCAATCACACCCTATATCACTGTATGTGATGCATGGAACTTTCTTCTTCTTGATCTCCCAAAAAGTATTTTCTTAGATATTTCCAAGGAAAGATCACATATTCCTAGGCATGCGTTTATGGTACCTAGCCATGCCCTTACCATTATTATTGGGAAGTCCCCTTTATCATTGTTTACTTGTATTAGTAGGAAATCAATTAGGTATGACCACCCAGACACAGTGGTAATGATGTCCTCCACTAGTCCCAAGGGAACAGTGATGGATTGGTTAGCCAGATCTAAGTGAATATTGCTCTTTTTTAGTGGAGGTAGGTTCCATGATTTATACATCTCTTGTGATATTAAGTTGACTCTAGAACCTGAGTCTAAAAGAGCTTTACATGGTTCATTCCTAGTGACTTGGAGATAGATGAAAGGACTTCTAGTGTCAGAGAATTTTCTGGGAAGGTGGCCCTTCTTAATCCAGTTAGTGATGACATGTGTTAACATAACTGTGTGTGTTGAGCTCTATTTTTAGTTTGAAGGGAGCTCTGAAGCCTTATTTGATAGAGAAGCATTCAGAGGCTCAACCCCTTATGGTTGTGAGAGCTTGGTTGGACTATTGGTTCTAAAGAAAGGTCTTCTCTTTGTACAGTTATTAGAACTAGTAGTAGGTTGAAGGTTCACAACTCTCATAGCATTGTATTGCTGTGATTGATTAGGGAGTTCCCCTTGCATTGCTGGAGTGGATGGTAATGGAACTATCGGTGTCAGAGTTGCAGATGGGTTTGGAGGATGGTATGTTTGTGGGTTGTCTCTCCCAAGAGAAGGAGTCCTATAATACTCCCAAGCTTGGTACTAATGTTGTGGTGTCACGTGACCAATAGAGTCACATGGAAAGATTGGTTGTTGCACATAGTAGCCATATGGATCTGGTTGCCAATAAGGGTATTGTTTCCTTGGTGGTGGCATCCCCCATGACTGTGGGTATTTTCATTGCTGGTGTTGCTCAATAGGTTGTGGTGGAGCTCCACTTGGATAATATGTTAATGGTTGGTGGAACTGCCTCAAGTTACCTTGGGGTTAAGGTAACTGTCGGGGTGCTTGCCGTTTGTTAAGTCATGGGTTAAGTGCATACAACCTAGCTTCTTATAGATGTGAGATTACTAGGCAACATCCCTTAGGATGGTTATATTGACATATCTCATATCCACCATCATTGTCTATATCAGAATCCACAACCTCTTCAGTGATGGCCAGTTTACTCTTACCTTTGTTACGTGCATTGTCCAAATCCCTCTTTTTCTTTTTGTCATAGTTACTACCTCACTTCTTAGACCCTACGATTTTAAGAATGGTTTTAAATCTACTATCTAGGGAGTCCCACATTGGGTATACCTTTTCTAACATTTCTATTATTAATTTTTGTAGCGACAAGGTTTTCCTATGCACCATCTCTTCGAGTGATGACTCTTCCTCCTCATAGAATCTCACTCCCCTTTTTCAGAGGGAAGGATGGCAGTTGTACTCTTTTGCACTTTCTCTCTTACGTAGCTCTACTTCTTTCTTGGCTACTTGATCTAGAAATATATGGACCTAATTGGATCTAAGCTTTGATAATCTCCCTTGGGCATACATTCAAAGGGTTCTCCTAGTTTCATGCCTAAGTCCATCTACGAGATGACACAGTTGATCCTGCTACGAGTAACCATGGCCCAGGTAGCGATGTAACAGTGCATAATATCGATCCATGAAAACATCTAAGGGTTCATGGCTACCCTTCTTCCATCCTTGGATTTTCTTTAGTAGGTTGGACACCAAGGAGTATATTTGATACTTATGATTAAACAGTTCTAGCATCGTACTCCACCTTTGAATGGATTCTAGTTCTAAAGACTTGTACTAGCTTTCTGCTTTTTTTACTAGTGTCCTTGGGAATAGCTTTAGTTTTTTCCATTCATTCTCAATGTTTTGCAAACCACATGCATCGTGAAATGCTTGTAAGTGGTTCTGAGGATCAGCGTTGTATCCACCCTCAAATCGTAGGATGTTATTCATGTCTAACCTCTTGATCCTATTATCTTTTTGGTGCCTTGTGGGAACTCTTATGCCCTTCGTGATATCTAACATGCTTCGGGTTGCGAGTAGGGGTTCTTCATGGTCATTCCATTCATAGTGTCTATGATGTATACATGGTTCCCTACTCTCCCTTCTTTTATGTTGTGATTCTCTCAAGTGCCCTCTTCTTCTTTCTCGATTCTCTCATTGAGGTTTCTAACTTTGTTTACCTTTATCCTCATGATTATGTTCCTTATGACTACATCCAGATACTAAAGGAGAGGGTGAATGTGATGATGAAGGTAAAGAAGAAGGAGAAACATCTTCATGATGATGTTTCCTACCTTCTCTTCAATGGTCTTGGCCTCGATCATGATTACGATCAGACTGTCCACCTTTATCATGTGTTTATGTTCCCTCGTTGAACACTTGGTGTTCATGGGGATCAGAACTAGGGTTGTGAACCATGGAGTGGAGGTTCTAATACACCACCTCCTAACCATTGTTAGGAGGGGGAACATTGTTTTGTGGAGAACCTACTGAAATAGGTTCACCACCCTCAATTTCGCTTAAGATGGGTGGAGCGTTATGGGGTCCTTTGCCCTTCAACAATGTATAGTATCTCTCCTGTCGCAAGTTCCTTTGACATTGTGCTTATGTGGGATGGTAATCCCTTGCATCATAATTTCATGCAACGTATTCCATGTATAATCGTGACATGCCTACTCATGCAAGAGCACGAAGAAGCATGTTGGGGACTACTCGATCTGGAGGTAACACTATGTTACCCTCCAAGTCTCTCCAATGCAGTTGTTCATCTTGATGGAGAATAAAGGTAAAGTTAGGTACATACTCATCATGATGAATATATAACACATGGAATTGTTGAGGCATTGGAGGATCTTGGTTACATGTGTTGTGCCGCCGACTATCTCTTATGCGAGTCCTAGGCAGTGAAGTCATTTTGTGCAAAGAAGAAGCCATTTTTGTCTTCTTTGGTGTGTGATTTACCATTATCTTATATTTTCTTAATTAAACCTAAGGGTTCGTTCTAGTTTCCTAATGATATGAATGATTTCCTATGTTCTACGTAGCACACAAACAACTAAATCCCTATCACGGAGCCAATGATGAGTGGAGAGGTACCCCTACACTTAACCATACGAATACGAGCATCTCACGCGCGATTCAGTCAAACTCAAAGGACTAAGTGCTTATCCATCCTAATGGAACAGTTAAGGTTAATTAATCACTATCTTCCCAAGCTTACTTGTATTGTCACAGTTGTATGGTTAAGTAAGCTTAAGGTATATGATTTTTATATTTTGTATCTTTTTAATATCTTATGCTGATAGGGAAAGGTGAAGGGAACTAAGTGGCTAACTTCATTAACTAATTACTAACTAAGTTCTAATTATCCTAACACTAGTATCTATTCCCACTTATAATTTACACCCTAAACTAATGCAATGCTACTGGGATTACCAAACGCTATTCGTTACTGGGTTACCAAGCATTACACACGTGCTCGAAGCGGTCATACTGAGTGTACTTAACTAGGAGAGTCAAGGGTTGAGAGAGATTAATTCACTAGAAAATAATTTAAATATTTGACAATAATTAATTCCTATTTAGCTTAGTCCACATGCTGCAAGGTTTATCAAAAAGTTCATCTTTATTGCTGTACAAAAATGTGTGCTCAGGTACAATTTGCTCGAATAAAGATCTGTTCACTTTCATACTCCTACTGTAGGCACATGGAAATTATTCTAACTTTGGAATGGTAAAACTACTATAATTTGGCTAAGGGTCTAAGTATAACTACCTAGAATAGGGAAATTCACCTCTTATTTATAGACATTGCGGCAAGCCGCAATATCGCGTACGCGATACCACAGGGGAGGATGTAATATCATGGATGCGATATCGCAGCTGATCAGTAAGGAAACTCGTGAATAGTTTTAGCTAGAGAGGGCTATGTAGCCTTTTGAAAATAGTAAAGAAAATGAGAATTTTAATTAGAATAGGTATTCAAGAATACAAAGGTAGAACCTACGCCTACAACTATTATTGTTAACTATTACAACACTGCAGCAAAGAGAGAGAGAATGAGTTGCCAGATCCCGCTACCACATGCTGGTAGATGCGTTGTTCTCTCTAGTCCTGCATCTACCACTATCATAGGTCTACCATGAATAGGGAAAAGAAAACCATCACCTCTTGGTTTGCTACTGAGATTGTTGACCATCATTCATGCAGCCCTACCACTATTGACTATCATTGATTCATTTCCAAGAATAAAAAAAAAAGACTATAGGACCTACCTATCACACTTGTCATTTGTGCATGTTAGCTGTGCCATTGTCACCCTAAGAAAAATAGGAGAAGAGAAAGAGAGAAAAATTTCATCTGTTGGTTTCTTAGCCCCTAGAGATCCCCTACCCATTTGAGTGCCCCTTAATGAAGAGAGACATAGTTGTTTAGGAAGAGAGCTTGATTTGTTAAGGAGGCCTTCACTCCCCTTGTCCCTTCCTAACATCGTCTTTATTCTTTGCTTTATAGCTACCTACTAGTAACATTTCACCTTCTTACATGTCAGTCCACCTTCTCACACATCAATCCATCTCTCTGCATGTCGGTTCACCTTTGGTGCACCTTCCTGCACATTGGTCCACATTCATACACGTTACCATTTCTTGGTGAAATGATATATGATTTAAAGGATAGTTTTGTTAATCATAGTTCTGTGTGATAGCATGGGCAAGATTGGCCACAACACTTAGCCTCCAAAGAACAAATTGCATGCAAGTGCAAAGAGCAACAAAAACTACAAAATCTTAAAAAGAAAATAATAAAATAAGAAAAAAATTTAAAAAATAAATTTAAAATTGAATAATAAAACCACCTCACCCAAGTTGGGACTTAGGTAAAGATTGCAAAAATCAAAAAATTGAAAATGGGACTAGGAA
The DNA here is from genome assembly GCA_015680685.1 of Gnetum montanum. Taxonomy (NCBI): domain Eukaryota; kingdom Viridiplantae; phylum Streptophyta; class Gnetopsida; order Gnetales; family Gnetaceae; genus Gnetum; species Gnetum montanum. The sequence continues at coordinate 368,230 of MNCI01023425.1, read as the reverse complement.
ATAACGGTTATAAAAAAATAGGTTTCAATAACAATTTTTTTTTAAAAAATAGGAAGCATAAAAAAGGTAGAAAATAAGTGGTTTTTTAAAAATAGGTTCTAAGATAGGATCGAGAAAATAAATAGCCACAAGAAAATGGCAAGAAGATCTCATAAAGAAAAGGTAGGTTCATACCATCCTTCTAGAACCAAAAAGGTGTAGATGCATAAATTTTGATTCCACCAACACTAGGGAAAAAACTTGTTTGAGGAGATTATTACTTAGGGCACCTCCTGTATGGGTACAGAAACCCAAGAATAGTCTCAGCTAGAGAGGGCTACGTGGCCTTATAAAAACAATAAAAAAAATTAGAAATTTTAATTGAAATGAGTGTCTCAAATTCAAGAATACAAAAGGTAATAAAAATAAATTTTCCTCGCTTCTTGGCTACTGCCACCATTCACTACCAGTCTGTTGCAGACACTACCATAACCAACATTGCCTATAGCTATAGATGAGGGAGAGAGAGAGAAGATGCTAGATAAAGGAGCCCACTGACACATCTATAAAACATAGACAAAACATGCCTCATTGCTAGCCCAAGAGAGGGAAATTTGTGTCTATTTGGAGAACCATGATATGGATGTACCACCTACCAAAAATGGAACAATACTATAGAACCTGTAGTTGCAACTATTGCAAGACCATACCAGAGAGAGAGAGAGAGAGAGAGAGAGAGAGAGAG
>MNCI01023425.1:340002-367489 GCA_015680685.1 Gnetum montanum | reverse complement strand
AAAAAACAAGAGAGAGAGAGAGAGAGAGAGAGAGAGAGAGAGAGAGAGAGAGAGAGAGAAAATGAGCCACTAGATCACACTATTATGTTCCAGTAGACATGTTGCTATATCCAGTTCTATTTTTGCCATCATCATGGGTCTACTATGAAAAGGGAAAAGAAAGCCACCACCTCTTGGTTTGCTACTGAGATTGTTGACCATCATCCATGTAGCTCTACCACTGCTAACTATCATCAATCCATTGCCAAGAATAAAAAGATAGTATTGCAAAACCTGCCTACAATGCTCACTATCTACAAAAGCACGATCCACTAGTTTCTTAGTCTGTAGAGAGCCCCCTACCCATCTACGTGCCCCTCAATGGGGAGAGATGTCTCTATTTTGGAAGAGAGCTTGATTTGTTAAGGAGTCCCTTAGTCCCCTTGCCCCATCCTAATGTCATCTTCATTCTCCACTTTATAGCCACCTGCTAGTAATGTTTTACCTTCTTACATGTTAGTCCACCTTTTCGTAGGTTGATCCACCTCCTTGCATGTTGGTTCACCTTCGGTCCACCTTCCTATACATTAACATTACTTGGTGAAATAGTATATAATTTTATAGGATAGCCTTGTTAATGATAGCGTCGTGTGATAACATGGGCAAGATTGGCCATAACAGGTATTAAGCAAGATCCAAAAAAGAAGAAAAGTTTGAATGTATAAGGAAAAAATATGAACTGGTAGAAATTATCTTTTATTACATTTCTATGTCATTATTTTTGTATCTCTTGCATGATCTATGAATGTATTGGATGTAATTTGATTTATTACAAGATACCAAAAGCATAATTTTATTTTCCTTTATTTTTAAGGACTAGTTTGAGGATTATTTTTCTTAAAACCCTAGTTGTAAGAAAGAAAGACTAGAAATCCTTAAAACAAGATTTTTTTTTCAAGGATTTGAAGATTGTTAGGGAAACTAGGAATAGAAGAGATTGGATAGCCCTACAGAGTGGCCTAGGTCTAAGCTAAACCACTATAAATCTTGGTGTCTATTATCCATTTTATTTTTTTCTTACATTTATTTTGATCTTAGATTAAAGGTGGTTTACTCTAATTTATGTAAATATTTTCAAAATCATTTTGGCTACTAGATTTAATTTTGATTATGCAAATTTTATTGGGATACCTTATTCACACCCCCTCTAGGGTGTGACATTCAATTGAAAATTGGTATTAGAGCTTAGTGTTTTTAATATCATATTAACCTCTATCAAGAGTTTGTGTTTATTTTATCATTTTCATTAAAGGTACATATTCTACTCACAAGCCATGTTTCTTTGATGGATAAAACTATAACTATTGGTAGATAAGGATGAGGTATTTTCTATAGTTCTTGGATTTTGATATTTGGTCTTTAGTTGAGCATTGTTATTTTGAAACCATGGAGATTTACAGAACAATAAATGGAAATTCTTACACAAGGTTCAAGAATATCAAAAGTTGGATAGATGAAGAAAAGGGGGCACATGTGGTGAATGATAAGATCATGATCCTTTCTATTATGCATTATGTCTAGAAGTACTTAATCAAGTTAGTTGTTACAAGGTCAGAAAGAAAATATGGGATCACCTTAGATCTTTATATTGTGACTTAAATAAAAAATGTAATCTTATTTTTATTATGTTGTTCAAAGAAAAGGATTAACCAAGAAAAGATAAGGAAAACATGAATAATGAGGATAAATATGACTTCTCACCACTCTCACTAAGCCTCACACTATTATGGATCATTGAAATTAGAAGGGGGTGGGGGGGATGAATAAGTTTTTGAAATTAAAATTCATTGGGAAAAAGCTCACACACCAAATTTAATGTGGTTTCCCAACTTGGGTAGTCCACATTCAGAGGGTAGTTTGCAAGCATAGCTTTGGAGTTTGTTGCTCTCAAATGTGGTTTGAAGGGTAGCATACCTTGTACGAGCTCTAAGCTCAAGTATGGAGTGATTTGACACTATAAATCCACTCAACTCTACAAGGTCCCAACAAGCTTAGAATTTGGTTTCTAGGATCTTGCAACCTTTACAATCTTGAGCTCCATTCTAAAGTGTTGTGGTGCTATAGCAACACTCAATGCTGCAAGATCCCAACAAGCTCAAGCAAGATGCCTTCTTGTAAGAAGCACATCAACCTTACAGGGAAACAAGGGAGAACAAAAATTACAAGGGATGAATGCAACTAAGTTTGTTGATCCTTGTACTTGAGATACAACTCACTTTACAACTGACAAAAGATAATGAAATGAGTAACAATGATCATAATGATAGTCTAATGACTGCATAATGATTATACAAAAGCTTACACTTTTCTCAATGATAATGATGTCTTTTTATAGCCACTATGTATTCAAATTCATCTTGAAACTCATGCAATAGCTAGCTAATAGTCATGAAAAATGCCTTCTTTTTGGTTGATATGTCTTTTTGCATTTGGCCTCCATTTTGGAAAGATGTCTTTGTCTAGTGAAAGAAGTCTTTGTCTAATGAAAGTGGTCTACTATTTTGTAGAGAAATATTTTCCTATGATACCTTCAATTCTACCAAGATGTCTACTATTTCTTGGAGATGTATTTCTTCAACATTTCTTTGAACTTGAATTCTTTGTTCCTTGTTTATATGCTTGATTTTTTGCAAGCCTTCTTATCCCCATTTCACATTCTTATCCTAAAAACATAACAACCACACAACCACACAAATAATCTTGACTCCAATTTTCTTAACATTTTAACACACCAAAAGGTCAACAATCTCCCCCTTTTTGGTAATGTTCAAAACTTAAGAAATGGATTACTAATTAAATAAATACAAAAATATAATCATAATCATGCTCTTCTCTTTTTTGAGTAGCAGAAAAAAGGATAAAGCACATTAAGACTATCATAATATTTTAATGGGATGACCAAGATTATAAAAGAAATTTATCCCTTTGCAAAAAAAAAAAACCAATATTATTTAATTGTAGTCATACCATTGTCAATGAGCTCAATCTCTATTCAAATAAATCTCTAAGCAACATAAAGCATTTTCAAAGAGATCCATATAGTTGGAAAGAATATTATTAATTATTTGCAACCTTTCAGAATAGAAATACAAGTACTTCTTGCTTTAGAGAAGTCCATACAAATAAGAGAGACATAAGTACTTAAAGGAAGATATAGACATAGAATGATAAAATATCATAAGCAGAGGGATTTGATGAAAAAACACAATCATAAATATCAAATTTGTATGTGGATGAATCACCGTTTGATGTCAGCTATGATGTTGGGTACTCAACATTGGGGCCTGGATCCAACATCAAGGTATATACCCTGAGTCTATAAATACTATGCCTAGGCTCTAATTTTGAGAATTTTTTCATTAGTTAGTTTTCAGTTATCAGGCAAGGTATCAAAGCACTTGTTGTTTCTTCTTCCTAAACTTACAATATTTTTTGAGTGTCTGTAGAAGGAGTCTAAAGTGTGTATGATTCTTTGTTCGAGCATTGATGTACCTAAGCACAATAGTGTGACAAGAATAAAATGCTCTCTTGACAATCCTTGTAGCCCTAAGAATACCTTAATATTTTCTTTATTACATTTTATTTTCTTGTTCTTTACTTTAATGCATTTGATTAAATAATTTATTTTTAGTAGTTAATGAACATGAGCACGACTAATTCAAGCATTCATATAGTACTTGGTAACCCAACAATGCTTAACATTTGGTAGCCCAGTAGTGCTATATGTGTTTAAGAAAGTGGGGTGGTTACTTGTGTTAGGCTAGATAGACAATAGACAATCTACTCTACCCTTATTCTTGTTGTAGGTGATTACATCCATAAAATATAAAATACCAAAAATTCATATACCTCAATTACACTTAAACCATATCCTCGAGCCTCACAAGTGTAGTTGGGAAGAAAATGAACATTCTCAACACTGTTTCACTTCCTAGAGGAACTAGTATATGAGATAACTATAGGTCCACAAAATTCAACTGGATTGTGCATAATGCCTTAGTGATTCATATGGTTGGGCATAGGGGGTACCTTGCCACTCATAATTGGCACTATTGCAAGGATATTTTTGTTGTTTTGTGCATTATCTAGGGCCCAGTGAAACGTATTTAAATTATTAGATCAAATCTAATAGTCATATCTTATTTCACAATTACTACAACAAATTCTCAAAGCACATTGTAATTTTTGTTTTGCTAATCAACACTATCTTCTTGTCATAGGAGTGCATCTCCATCCAAGCTTGATAACACTCATCCATAAAAGCCTCAATAGTACCAAATTAGATATACTCATCCTAATGAGTATGTATCAAACTTCACATTTATCCTACACCAAGATGAATAGCTATGGTCGCATGACATGGAGGGCAACATTATGTTGCTGCTTGATCATGTTGCTCCTACAATGCTTTATCAAATGCTTGCATGATGTGGTCTTTAAGATTGCCATGAGAAATATATCGTGGAAGATGTCAATGCTAGGTATTATCATCCTATTTTTCTTGGGCTGACAATGGCATAGCTAACATGCATAGATGGCGAGCATGGTAGGTAGGTTCTGTAGTCATATTCTTTTATTCTTAGCAATGGATTGACGATAGTTAGTAGTGGTAGAGCTACATGAACAATGGTTAACAATCTTAGTAGCAAACCAAGAGGTGATAATTTTCTTTTCCCTATTCACAGTAGACCTGTAATAGTGGTAGATGTAGGACTGGAGACAAAAATGCATCTACTAGCATGTGATAGCGGGATCTAGTAGCTCATTCTCTCTTTCTCTCTTTATTGTAGTGTTGCAATAGTTGATAATAATAGTTGTAGGTGTAGGTTCTACAATTTCATTCTTGATTGGAATTCCTAATAAACAAGCCAATGGTGAGCCCTCGTATCATACAATGGCTAGTGATCTTGTAGGATTTGATCTTACAATGATAGGTTAAAAGGGAACTAACAATGTGGTCACTGATCACTTGTCTTGATTGCAATGGGATAACAAAGAGGAAGAAAGCCCACTCTTTAACATGTTTCCTGATGAACTTCTCTTTGCTAGGGCAATAACTAAATAAATGTCCAATGAACTAAAATGGTATGATAACATTCTCACATATCTTCTCACTCAGGAGATACCACAATGGTTGAATCACTAGAGGAAATAATAGTCTCTTCACTAGGTAAAGCACTTCATAAAGATCAATTAACACCTCTATAAGGTATGCGCTACTGACCTAGTTCATTGGTGTGTCCTTGATGCTAATCAACTACATGTGCTCCAAGATGCTCATGAAGGTCCTTGTGGAGGACACTATGCTAGGAGATGCATAGCCTTTAAAATCCTGATGGTAGGGTACTATTGGACAACACTCTTTAGGGATGCTTATCATTTCATCGGCTCTTGTGAACAATTTCAATGGGATGGTGGAATGACTACTCAAATAGAGGAACCTCAAGAATGGATTTAACCATTACAACCATTCAAAATTTGGGGCATTGATTTCATGGGTCTCATCACATCCATGTCAAATGAAAAGATGTACACATAGTCACTATTGACTATTGTACGAAATGGGTAGAAGTAGTAGTTGTCATTGACTGTACATCTTTTACTACTACTCAGTTTGTACAAAAGATTGTTGTAAATAGATTTGGTGTGCTATGTGCATTGATTTCTAATACTGGAACTCATTTTATAGGAAATACATTTTGTAAGCTCATGCAACACTTAGGGGTTGAACAAAAACTCACAACACCTTACCATCCTCAAGCTAATGGTCAAGCTAAGGTTACCAATAGGAAAATAACAAGAATACTAACAAGAACTATTAGCAAGTATAGGAAGGACTAGAGCATAAAACTCAATGATGCCCTTTGGGCCTACCACTCAACTTGGAAACTTCCTATAGGCTACTCTTCCTATGAGCTTGTGTACAACAAGCTATCAACACTTCCTATTCAATCTAAACTCTGTACACTTTCAACAACTTGTGACCTTGACCTTGACTTAAGTCTAGCCTAGAAAGAAAGATTAATGAATCTTAACCTACTAGTTGAAAATCGATTAATGGTCTTATCATCTAATGAGTTACACAAGGCTTATAACAAAAAGTGTCATGACCTAAAAATCATAAAAGTTAAATTTCAACTAAGAGATAATGTTCTCTACTAGAACCCCACACATGTACCTCAACGAAATAAGTTCCAAATGTTGTGGAAAGGAACTTATATCATTTATGAACCTTTTCCTTTAGGGGCCATGATTATATATAAACCTAAGAGCCCAAACAAGAAACAACTAGTTAACATACAATAAATTAAGCCTTTCCATGATCATACGCTAGCTAACACAACAAGCACCTCATCCAATGGACAACCACACTCCATATTTTAGATCTTCTCCTTTCAACCTAGTCATGGAAAAGATGGCCAACCATGCTAACCATTCAAGTGGCTCCTTAATCTTTCAACTTTTTTGTTTTACATGCTTTTTATTTTACAACTTTTTGTTTTGCATCTTTTGTTTTTATGGTATTAATCTTTTCTAATTTTTGTTTTACACCATCGTTAGTATATTTGATATTTATTGAATAATTTATACTTTCTTCTATATTTTCTTTCATTTGGTATGATTTTCTAACTTTTTGTTAATAAGTTCCAAGTACATTGGTAATGCATTAGTTGATGGTGGTATGTACTATTTTTGTTATTTGATTATTGATGTCTAGTTTATAGCTTTGAATTTCATTATGGATAATTAGAACATGGTTTCTTTCTCATGTAACAGGAAGTGAGTCCACAACATCCACCCATCCACACACTTTATGGTTTTCTTTGTTCTGGAAGGGTGCAATCCATTTTCACTAATAAAAATTTGATAAATTTGTGACTTTGGTAGTTTCTAGAATTGAGAAGGATTCAAAGGTTTGAACAAGGTGTGGCTTCAAGGGGATTTGATATTCTTTGTACTTTTCTATTTGCATGGGTGCATGTGTGTTTCCATGAATTTCTTACTATTCCATGCTAATCAATAAAGGAAGTTGAATAAGTCCTTGCATGGTGTGGTTCTCATTAGAAAAAAAATGATGGGAATTCAAAGCACACCCCTTGGACAAAATAAATGCACACATCCTCGCATGGTGTGGTTCTCATCAAGAAAAAAAATGAGGATTCAAAGCAAACCCCTTAGAAAAAATAAATGAATGTGTCTTTGCATGGTGTGGTTTTCATTTGGGAAAAAAAATAATGGGAATTCAAAGCACACCCATTAGATAGAATAAACAAGCTACAAGCACTAGTTATGGGACTTGTCTCCTCTAACTAAGGCCATTTTTCACTTCCTACTTCTTCTCTAATTTGGAATGGTGGTTGTTTTATCAGAGAACTCTTGTATCTCAAGGGATGAATTTTTCTTAGAGTGTTGATGTGAAGTCATTGAAAGTGATTGGTTTTGGTCTAGATTAAGGATGGATCCTATCAAGTCATTTAACCACAAAATCTACAAGGGACTTCATGTGACAGTAATGAGAATCTCCATTTCACTCTCTCTCTCTTATCCATCTATGCTTTTCGTGTTTCACCTCACTGTCGATTTCATGTTTTGGTTCAATGTCCTGGTTTGATATGTTAGAATTCTTAGTTAGTTACTTCTAGGTTTTTTTACTTAACCTTTTATAACCATTAATCATCCACTGAGCCCATATAATCTTTGGTTTAAAGCTTTGTAAGGGCATAAAAGGCTTGTGCCTACTTTGGGGTGGATCCACCTACATATCGTTTGGTTGGGTTAGTTAAGTTATTTATCCTTAGACATTTTTATAATCAAATTCTTTCTATTTATCCCATCAAAGATTTCCTATGGCCTTGAGAAGGGTTGAGAAGTGTTTGGAAGTGGTTTGAATCAAATTAAATTTTTTTTGATAATTTTTTACCAATGGTTTCCTATGGCCATTTTTCTTAGTTTTGATGTTGTTCAATTTTGTGGAATTGTGGTCCATGGCCTTGGATTGTGTTTTGAGTTTTTATAAGCATGGAATTCATTGTGGAAACAAAATTTCTAGTTTTACACTATCATTTCCATGTTTTTGGTATAAAACTATCATCTTCATATTTTTTGTTGTAAACTATTATTTTGTAGGCTATAAGGATGAAAACTAAGTGGTAAACATGCCATAGATGTTTGCCAATTTAAGGCCATGGTAGGTCATACAATGTTTTCTAGTTTAAAACCATGGTGAGCCATGATTTTACTAGTTTTAGGCCTTAGAGGGTTAGATCCATACTTGCCTAGTATGTATGGGATGCTCTCGAAAGAGCATATAATTTTAAAACCAACCATGAAACATGATATAATGTTGTGAAAGTAAAAAAATTACCATTAAAAAAAGAAGTGATAAGATTTTTACTATGAACTTGTTGTTTGACATTCAAGAGGTCAAGGAATCCTTTTGGTACAACTTTATGTTCACCACCTTTCTTGTTAACCAAGATGAGTTATATGAATTTTTGTTGGTCACTTTGTGTTGTAGAGTTGATGTTGCTAGCATCATCATTGTCTTTGTTGTTGGTGGCCCCAATTTGAGCATCAAGAGTTTTCTCTTGAAACTCCACCTCTAAACCTCAGTCAATGTTGACATAGCTAATCAAAGGTAGCAACATGTTATCTCCATGAATGGTAATTTCTCCTCCCTTGTAGGGAAAGTGAATCATTTAATGTATAGGGGATGAGACTATGTAAAGCTTTGCTAACCATGATCTTCCTAAGATCAAGTTGAAGCCAAGTATCTCTTCAACTACTAGGAAGTTTGTAGATGTAGGGAATTACTCATTGGCTATGTAATCCAAGGAGATGGAACCTCATACTACTACTCATGATCCATTAAATGACTTGAGTGCTAAGGTAGTGATTGCTTGAAAATTCTCAATCAAGCCTAATTTTTCAATAATGAAAAATGATATCACATTATTTGATGCCCCTTCATCTACATGAACATGATAAGCCTTGTATTTGTCAACACATATAGTGATGAGGAGAGGGGCAGATAGCACCTCTTCATTTTAAGAGTTAATCTTCACTTCACTATCATAGAAGTGAAGCATAGGTTGATGTACATTTTCTCCAAGTGAAGCTTGCCCAATGATAGATTGAATTAATTCTTTGTTGGTGAGAATGTCTCTACTCATAGGGATACAGGTTTACACTTGTGCTTGTGCATCCCTATGTGCAGGAGAGGTCATGACCAAGTCATACAAGTTTGGTGATGTGTTCTTTTGCTTTAATAATGATTTGGCTTGCTCCATTGTTGCAAGAAAAATTTTTCCCTTGGCATGTGATGTTTTAGTATTACTAGTTCTAAATCCTTTAAACCTTGCTAGGGTTTGTGGGTTAGGTTTCAATGTATGTGTGTTAGACCTTATTTCCATGATTGTAGTTAATCTTGGTGTAAGTTACTTTGAAGTCTTTTGTCATTGGTTACTTTGACTGGACTTTGTTGTTGGTTTCATGATAGGTTGATTTTGTCACTATTGTAAAGATGATTTCTTGCTAACCTTTGAGTTGTGGGCCACTATAGGTGGGCTTTGGTCATGGGTTGTTATAGGCTTACTTGTTGAAGGTGAAGGTATTTGGATAATAAATGGTTACCTAGGCTTTAATGGATTAGCAACTCATTGATTACATTGTGATGTTCAAGCCACTAAATGAGGGACATGTATGATGAAAGTCTTTTTAGGAGTTGGAATGGTGGTACCCATATGATGAAGGGCTTTCTAGACTTTATGTTTTGGGGTTGTGATTATACTTTGATGATAAATGATTTCCTAGGAGGATTAGATCATTTGGTTTCCATGAATGAGACTATAGTATAGAAGCTATTGTTAGCTCTTGGAGAGTCAGTCTTATTCAACACCAACTCTCCCTGGTCTATCATCTTTTGGATGTCATCCTTTAATGTTAGGAAAAAATCAATGTGATGACTAGCCATTTGATGATAATGATAATACCTATTTAGTTTGAAGTACTTTGGTAGATTAGGATCATCTTTGGTAGCTACCATTGGATCTCTAGCTATGTTGTAAAGATGATCATGCCTCTTACAAGCTTCTTTAGATAGTTTCCTATGTTGTATATAATCATATTTAAACAACTATTCTAGAAGCTCAGAGGGCTTCATAGGTAACTTAGTGTACTTTGACCTAGCCTTTCATCCAACATTTAGTGTTGATTGATTTGGGGCATATGAAGTGGATGGTTGTAATGAGTCTTGGGATGTGTTGCATGATGGTGATCCCTGCCTCTCCTTATTTTGAGTCTTTTGTTGCTACAACCATAGTTGTATGTTATTTTTTGGTTTTATCCCTATCCCTCCTTGCATGATGATTTTTATAGGCCATGTAGGCTGAGTCATTGCTTGCCTTAGCTACCTCCTCAATGTTCTTGGTTTATGAGAAGGCTTGGCTTAGTGATTAGGACTCTAGGTAGTAATTCTTTAACTTGATAAATTCATTCATTTCTCCCTTGTAGATGGCTAAGAAGTAATTTCAACAATAGACTCTAAAATCTCATTAAGTGTTAAGTTTCACCTTTGAATGAACCTTTTAACTGGTTTAAGTGACCCCTGCTTCACCTTCTTTAGTTGATCAAATGTGGCATCTAGCTTAAAGTTGTATCTGAAGTGCTTGACATATTAGTTAATCAAGTACCCAAGGAAATATATTGAACCTCTAGGTAAGGTTTAGTACTAGTCTAGAGCCTTATCCTTGAGGGACACAGGGAAAATTCTCAAGATCCTATGAGGCCAAGCTTACAAAAAGAGGCACTTAGATTCAAAGGTGACTAGATGTGTATTGGAATTCCCTTCACCATTATATTTAGTGAATTTTGGAATAGGAAAGCCCATGGAAAAGGTTATTTAAGGTAAAACATGACTTATAAGATCATCTTGGTAGAGGTCTAGAACCTTCACCATTTGAGTTTTATTGGCCTTGAGTTTTTGAAACTCTTTGGTGAGGTCTTGGATCATTTTGAAGGCTTGATCTAGGCCTTGGGACATCTTTGTAGGTTGTGCTACATGTGTTAATGATTTAGAAAGAAGTTGAAAGGTTTGAGGCTATGTGATGGGTATTGATACAGATAGAAGAGGTTAGGTGATCATTGTAGTAGGTGGGTTAAACAAGGAGAAAGAGGTATGAGTTAGAACATGTGGTATGAAGGAGCGAAAGAAGTATGAGAGGCTCATATTTCTTCGGGTCCCAATGAGGGTCTCGTTGGCATGAAAAAAAGGATATGGTAAGGTAGGTATCACCAACGTTGGGTGAATGGAGTAAGGTTGTGTGGCAAGGAGTATCGCCAAGAACAAGGAGGTGGATTGAGACATGTATTTTGTTTGGTTTATGGAAATAATGGGTGTAGAATCAAATGTGGTAGAATAGACATGAGGAGAGTTGGGCTAAGAACTTGTGCCATCAATGAGATAAGAGACATGGAGTTGAGTGTAGTGGTTTGGAAAGCTGAACATTGGAAAAGACTTCCAATGAAGGTGTCCAGCTCCTATTTGACTTCAAACTCATCTTTCTATTCTTATTGATCCTCTGAGCTAATTCCTCACTAAACTAATTAACCTCTCTGAGTTGTATGAGCATTTGTGCATAAAATTTAGTGAGGGGGATTTGGTCATAACAAGATGGAATGTATTCTTTCCCATCCCAATCTACAATTTTGAACTAATGCTGAGCATCAAATTTAGAGCATGGTATTAAGAGTTTGACTTGTATATTGGGATAGAGAAAGTTATAGAACATCTCATTGATAATCATGAAATCTAGGTTTTTATGCTTTTGTCTAAGTGATTACCGTTGTTCTATGACCATGGGGTCTTTTAGGTCATAGACATGAACCACATCTTTGTTGGATATCATGTTTGTTTAGCTAAGGGTAAGGATGGTTGATAGGCTAAAAGACATTATCAAAGAGATGAATTTAACTTTTTTTACTATTTCTAGTAAGAATGTAGCCAGTGGGATTATCCATTAATGTAGTTGACTAAAAATGGAAAGGTAATGAAAAAATTATTTCTGTAAATACTATGTAGTAGATAGTTGTGTACTATGCAGTAAATAGGGTTTAAAGTGATTATTCCAACTACTATGAGTAGTGAGAGTGGGAAATGTGGCTTTTGCACTAGATTTAAAGAGTAGACGAAATTGGATTTTTGAATGGAAAATAAGTTCTAAAATCGAAAAGGGCTTCTAGAATGAAATTGGGCTTCCAAAATGGAATATGGCTTTTGGGAATGGAATATGGATTCTAGAATGAAATTAGGCTTCAGAAATAAAATTGGCCTTTTGGAATAGAATATGGCTTTGGAAATGGAATATGACTTGTAGAATGGAATATGGCTTATGGAATGGAATACATTGGTTTTTAAGAAACTAGCAACTACTATGAAATTACAATAGAAATCCAACTTAATTACAATGACTACACTAAGGTCTATGGGAAAGGGGTTTGGACAACAATGTTGATCTTGATAGAATAAGTTTACAAGTTCCAAAATTTGAAAATGTAAAAGATTTAGTATTTGGAAAAAAATGAAAAAGGGTTTATGGCTAAGAATTTGGGTAGAGGCCATCCTTCGAGTGCTAGAAAATTGTTGGACCTAAAAAATTTGAATTATAGAATAGAAATTGGAATATCCCAGGTGCTAGAGAAATTTTAGCCTTGAATCCCAAGGGCCTCTAAAGACAAGATTCAAGGTGCCATAGATGGATTGGCCAATCACCCAGAGACTTATGAAAGTGTCAATAGCAACATAAATGAAAATGAATGGAGTTGCAAAAAGAAAGAATTCGGTGTCATAAGAAATGGTTTGAACCTTATTTTATGAGTAGATGTTGCTAAAATTATTTTGGGGAGAAGCCTTCAATATTACCTACTATATATCAAATCAAATTCTTATTAGGCCAAATATTACCAAAATACCATTTGAACTCTATTATCATAATAAATCAAAGATTTGTTATTTTAAAGTCTTTAGTTATAAATGATTTATTTTAAAAAATAAGAAAAATATTAAAAAGTTTGATAATAAGATTGATGAAGGAATTTTCCTTGGATATTCAACAACTATTAAGGCTTATAGAGTTTATAATAAACGATCCCTAATGATTAAGGAAGTGATGAATGTAGTTTTTGATGAGATAGATCTTAGTCTAATCCAGTAAGTTCAAGATAATGATGATGAAGAAATGCCATCACAACATGCTTATAGAGTCCAAAAGAGGATGATCAATAAATTTCCTTCACTTCTAAACCTTTATTAGATATTAAGAAATATTAGAGTGATGAGGAAGCTAAGACAACAACTGTTGATTTTAAGAGCTTTGAGAAGGAGAAGTTTGGACTTAGTTGTGCTACTAGTTCTAAGTTAGAAGAAAGCATAGAAGAAAAAAATTTAAAGGAGGAAAAATGAGTCTTTCTTATGTTAATTTTTTATTACTAGCTCTTATTTTTCTTTTCTAATTCTAGTCCTTGGTGCCTCGCTCTTATTTTAGTCGATTATTATTTTGTTGGTTTTTGGTTGATCCCTTGATATATTGGTAGATAAAAACTAATTTAAATTGTGAAAAGGCTATGTACTTTATTTTATGGTTATAATAATATATAATTCTTACTTTTATATTTAAGTATCAATTCTTAATATAATTATTAGTTTTCATAAGCTTATGTATGTTTAAACTCATCATGTTTTTGAGATATTATAAATGGCTTAATTATTTATTTTTATACTCTTTACTTATGCTTAGTTTGTTATTAAGAAGCTTTGGTGCCTATCTTTGCTATATGAAATATTTCAATATAATGCTTTTCATGCTTACAAGTGTATAAGCCATCAATTTTGGTCATGACATAAATAAGATTTCTCTATAGAACATTTTTATTCAAGCTTTATACTACCTTTATATTCAAGCATATTTCTTAATCATAATGATATTCATTATTTGGGCTTTAGGTGGCTTTAATGTATGATGAGCAGTTGGATATTCCAACACCCAATCATACAAGTCATAAGTGTTCATGCACAATTAGATCATAATCTATAGATGGGCAATGTAAGTATACTAGTGATTTGATATTAAGTTCATGATCATTATCTTCCCACTTAGAGTTAGCCGAGTGAAAATCATATGGTTTAACACTTAATAAGTGATGGGACGCGATCTCGCATGGGCCACGATATCACGGCTGTTGCAATATTACATCCCACGCAATATTGCGGTGCACTGTCATATCTATAAATAAGAGGCGGCTCTCCCTTATTTCCCATTCTAGTGCTAGACCATAGTGAAACTTTGGTAGTTTTAGCTCTCGAGAGATAGATTAATTTTCATGTGCTCGCAGTAGGAACTCCAAAGTGAACAGATCTTTATTCGAGCAGACATTGTACCTGAACACAAGTTTGTGTACAGTAATAAAGATGAACTTCTTGGATAAACCTTACAGTGCATGGAATAGGCTAATTATGATTTCATTTGCTATTATTTATTATTTGTCATTTAAATGCTTTATTATTTATTAATTCTCTCTCAACCCTTCTCTCCTAGTTAAGTGCCTCAGCACGACCACTTTGAGCACGTGCATTATGCTTGATGATCTTAGCAACGATTAGCGTTTGGTAACGAAGGTTGCATTGGTTTAGGGTGTGAATGGTAAGTGGGAATGGATCCTGATGCTAGGTTAATTTAAAATTACTTAGTTAGTTAAAGTTAGTAATTAGTCTCTTCACCCTTCACCTTGTTAGCATAGGAGATAAAATAGAAAAAACTATAAAAATCATATACCTCAGACTTGGTTAACCATACATCGTGAAAACTACAAGTAAGTCTGGGAAGACAACGAATGATTAACCCTAAGTGTTCCATGAGGCATTTAGGCACTTAGTCTATTGAGTTCAACTAGATCATGCATGCTACACTCATATTTGTATGGTTGAGTGTAGGGGTACCTCGCCACTCATCATTGGTGCTGTTGTCGGGGACTAAGTGTTTGTGTGCTAAGTGGAACATAGGAGATCACTCACATCGTTGGGAGCTTAAACAAACCTTAGGGTTAATTAAATGAAAATTTATATAACAGTTAATTAGCACACTGAGATAAACTAAAATGTCTTCTTCTAACAAGAGCATTTCACCACCTAGGGATAATACAAGAAACAATTGGCAGTTAAAAACACAACCAAAATCCGCCAATTCCTCAACAATACCGAGTGGTATATACTCATGCCGATGAGTACATACCAGAGTTTACCATTATCCTTCATCAAGACGAACAGCTACGATAGAGAGACTTGCAAGGTAACATAGTGTTACCTCTAGATCGATCAGTCCCAAACATGCTTCTTCGTGCTCTTACATAGATGGGCATGGTAGAATTATATGGTAAATACATTGTAGGAGATTATGACATAAGGAATTACCATCTCACAATAGTGTAACATCTAAGGGACTCACGATAGGAGAGCCATCATACATTATTGAAGGGAAAAGGGGTCCTACATGTCCTAAGTAAAATTGGAGATGATGAACCCATTATAACGGGTTCTCTATCAAATGATGTTTCCCCTTCTAATGATGGTGAGGAGGTGGGGTATCAGAACCTATGCTCCATGATACATAACACTGGTTCTGATCCTTGTGAACACCAACTGTTCATTGAGGGAACAACAACACATGACAAGGATGAACGCTTAGATCATCATCACGATTAGGGCCATAGTAGCTAACGATAAGGTAAGAAGCATCGTCATGGTGATGCTTCTCCTTCTTCTTTCCCTTCATCAAATCACTCACCCTCTCCTTCCACATCTAGGAGCAGCCACCAAGAGCATAACAGTGAGGATAGAAGTAGGAAAAATGAGAGACCTTGATGAGAGAGTCGAGAGAGAGGACAAGGGCATGAACAAAGGGAATGTAGGGAATAGCGTAGACATCATAGACATCATGAAAGATATGATCATGATGAACCCCTACTTGCAACCTGAAGTATGCTTGATATAACGGAGAAAGTGAGAATACCAACAAGGCATCAAAGAGATAGTCGGATCAAGAGCTTAGACATGAATAATATCCCATGCTTTGAAGGGGGATACAATGCTGATCTGCAACATCATTTACAAGCATTCCATGATGCCTATGCCTTGCAAAACATAGGGAACAAGTGGTAGAAACTAAAGTTGTTTCCCAGGACACTCACAAAGGAAGTAGAGAGTTGGTACCAATCCGTAGAATCATAAACCATTAGGAGATGGAGTACAATGTTAGAATTGTTCAATGACAAATAGCAAATGTACTCTAGCGTATCTAACTTGCGTAAGCAGATCCAAGGATGGAAGCAAGGTAATCATGAACCCTTGGATGCTGCCATGGGCTCCTAATATGCATTGTTACATCATTGCCTGTTACATCATTGCCTGGGCCATGGTTACACACAATGGGATCAACTTTGCCACATTATAGATCGGCTAAGATATGAGACTAGGAGAACCCTTGGGACTTATGCCCAAGGGAGATTATCAGAACTTAAAGCCCATGAAATTCATCGCTTGTTAGAGCAAGTAGCCAAAGAAGAAGGGGAGCTACCAGAAAGAGAGAGTTTAGAAGAATACAACCGTGATCCTTCTCTTCAAAAGAAGGGAGTGAGATTTTGTATTGAGGAGATGAGTCACCACTCGAAGAGTTGGTGAACAGGAAAACCTTTCTGATTCAAAAGCTAACAACTGAAGTATTGGCTAAGGTGGATCAATTGTGGGATTCCTTAGACTCTAGACTTGAAACTATCCTAAAAATCATAGAGAAGTCTAAGGTGGAACGAGGTAGTGACAAAGATAAGAATAAGTAGAGAGATTCAGGCCCTGCACATAATAAGGGTAAGGGAAAACTAACTATCTTTGATGAGGTTGTAAACTTAGACACAGACGATGATGATGGATGTGAGATCTACCAATATGACCATCCTAAGGGATGTTGTCCAATCATCTCACATTTACAAAAGTCTAGGGTGTATGCACTTAACCTGAGACTTAACAAACGGAAAACACCCCAAAGGCTACCTTATCCCCAAGGTAACCCGAGGTAGTTCCACCAACCGTTAACGTACTATCCAAGTGGAACTCTATCACAACCCATCGGGCAACATCAATAGTGGTAACACCCACAGTCATGGGGGATGCCACCATCAAGATAATAGTGCCCTTACTGGCAACCTAATCCTTATGGATATTATGTATAGTAGCCAATTTTTTCAAGTGACTCTATGGGTCACACAACTCCCCAACTTTACTACCAAGTTCGGGAGTACATTAGAAGGACTCCTTCTCCTTCGGGAGACACCCCCATACCTACCATCCTCCAACTCCATCCATACCTCTTCCACCTATAGTTCCCATACCTCTTGCTTCAACAATGCAAGGGGAACTCCCCACTCAATGGTAGCAATGTAACACTACGAGAGCAATAAACATTCAACCCACTCCTGGTTCTAACAACTACAAGAAAAGAAGATGTTTCTTTAGAACTAGAAGTTCAAACAAGCTCTCACAACAACAAGCAGTTGAGTCTGTACACACTCCTCCAACATACAAGACTTTGGAGCTCCCTTTCATCCAACAACAGAGCTTCATGCATATGTTTATGTTAACACATATCGTAAACAACTAGATCAAGGTAGGCCACCTTCCTAGGAAACTCTTTGATCCTGGAAGCCCCTTAATCTATCTACAAATCACTAGGAATGAATCACATAAGGCTCTTCTTGACTCAGGTTATGGAGTCAACTTAATCTCACAAGAAATGTATCAAGCCTGGAACCTACCCCAACTTAAGAAGAGTGACATTCAACTTGAGCTGGCTGACTAGTCCATCACCATTCCATTGGGATTGGTGGAGGACATCATTACTACTATGTGTGGTTGGTCATACCCAGCTAATTTTCTAGTGATAGAAGTTAATAGTGACAACGGGGGTTTCCCAATTATAATGGAAAGGCCATGGCTAAGTACAATAGATGTGTACCTAGGGATCCGCAATCTTTCCTTGGAGATATTTAAGGTGAACATTTATGGAAAGATCGAGAAGAACAAAGTTCTATGCTTCAAATACAGTGACTTAGAGGGTGATGACATGGAAGAATGCTCAGCATCTCTTCCATGTAACTAGTATGAACAAAAGGAAAACATTCAAAGGTACCTGTATGTAGCAACCACACAAGTAGTAGACATCCCGTGGTTGATAGCTAAATGAAAGAGCAACTCATCAACATGCACGGAACGAACTGGGGGAACAACTCACGTCCACAACGAAGGCATAGATACATTAGAATATGAGTGTCACAAACTTCCACCCCTTAATCTAAGAACATCAATCTAGAGAAGTTGGGCACTTTTAAGAAATTTAAACAAGTGCTCATTATTTTAAATCTCTTCCTTTCCATTTAGTCATGGGGGAGATGGCCACCTATGCTAATCATTGGAGGCCCTCAACTCTTTTTTTTTTAGTTTTTTTTACACATTTTTGTTTTAGAAGTTTTTGTTTTACACATTTTTGTATTACACATTTTTGTTTTAGAATTTCTTTAACTTTTCTTGTTTTTGTTTTATAACATCGTTCATACTTTTTCATTTTTTGTGTGTGTTTGTGTGTTTTTTCCATCTTGTAAGTTTGTCACCCAATAAGTGTTCTTCATGATGATATGTACTGTTTTTGCATTTGATTGCTAATGTTTGGTTTTTATGTTTAAGTTATGATGTTGATACTAAGGTATGTTTCTTTTGATATGACAAGAAATGAGTCCACTTCATCCATTCATCCACAAAATTCTATGGTTTCTCTTGGCTTGGAAATGTACATTCCTTTTCAATAAGAACTCTATCAAATCGGTGACTTGGCATTTCTCAAACTAAGGAAGGACTCAAGGATTGAAAAGGGTGTGACTTCAAGGGAACTTGATGCATTTGTGTTGGCCATTCTCTTGGATGCCTGGATGTTTTCTTCTTAAGATTTGTTACCATTTCAATGTCACTTAATTATTGAGAAGCTAAGTTAATAAAAATAAGAAGTCTTTGCATGGTGTGGTTCTCATGCATAAAAACATAAAATACAAAAAAAAAAAATAATAACAACAAAGTAAGAATTCAAAGCACATCCTGTAGACAAAATAATCCCTTGGGCTACATGCACTGGTTATGGAACTAAAATAAAAAATATTCCCTCTAACTAAGGTCCTTCTCGCTTCCCATTCTCTCCTCATTCGTTTCATCAGAATGGTGGTGGCTCTTGAGGGAGGCATTCTTCTTATTCAAGTAGATGGATTGGCCAAATGCATTGATGCGAAGTTAGTGGATGTGGTTTGTTTGAGGCCATAGTTGGAATGATATTTACTAGTTACATTAATCATGAAACACATAAGGGACTGTACACCACCTTGTTCCTGGGATTCCAGTCCATTCTCTTCTCTTCATTATTTACCTCATTGCCGGTTGTATCATTAGTGTATATTTTGGTAGATGCATTATTTTCTTTTTGGTAAATTCTTGCGATTAAGACTTTAAATCTTATTCCGAATGACATTCCTAGAGCCTACGAACTCTTTGAATTTGGGTTTGTTAGGGCATTAACGGCATGAGCCTACTTTGGGGAGGACCCACTAGCATTTCTACTTGGTGCATCTGTTAAATTCTTTCCCTTAACATTTTTGCAATCTATTTTGTTTTTTTCATTTCCATCTTGACATCCATTTCATTGATGTCCTAGTTATCTATTTTTCTCCATCTTTCTTATTCCTTTTCTTACTCCATTCTATCGCTACCAGAGGTTCGCGATTAGTCATGAGGGTACGAGGCCCAATTTTTTTGATTTTCTCCTAACCCCTACACCTTTGGTAATCATCATTATTATATCTCCAGATCCACAATTATCCATACCACAACTCAGCCAATGGACTTACATCAAAGCAAGGCATTAATTACATGATGATTCAATTACCCCTGCTAATATAAGACTGTGTTGTATGTGTAGATGGAAATCATACAACAATGAATTGGATCTGGAAGGAACACTTGGAATGGATCAGTGCTAAAGCAGCTATGCAAGGAGCAAGATCGATGGCATGCTTACGGATGGACAATGAAAGGTGCAATCTTGGCGTTGGTAGTAGCAAAACTTCTTTCTCTCTCTCTCTCTCTTTCTCAGCTACTAAATGAGGCCTGATGTCAATGTAATAAGGTGTTCACTCTTGTTATCATGAACACTAGTTTTGTTGTTTCTTGTAATGATGATCCATTCACATGTCATCCCATTAGATTCATTTGAGTCCATAATCCCATACCTTCCCAATATTTTGTAATGAACTCAAGGACGAGTTTTCATTTAGTCATGGGGGTATGATGGGACGTGATATCACATGGGCCATGATATCGCATTCCACACGATATTGCGTATGTGATATTGTGTCATCCCCCATGATATTGCAGTGCACTGTCATATCTATAAATAAGAAGCGGCTCTCCCTTGTTTCCCATTCTAGGCCTAGACCATAGTGAAACTTTGGTAGTATTACCTCTCCAGAGATAGATTAATTTCCATGTGCCCATAGTAGGAACTCCAAAGTGAACGGATCTTTATTTGAGTAGACATTGTACCTGAACATAAGTTTGTGTATGGCAATAAAGATGAACTTCTTGGATAAACCTTGTAGTTCATGGAATAGGCTAATTAGGATTTCATTTACTGGTATTTATTATTTTTCATTTAAATGATTTATTAGTTATTAATTCTCTCTCAACCCTTCTCTCCTAGTTAAGTGCCTCAGTATGACCACTTCAAGCACGTGCATTACGCTTGGTGATCCCAACAACGATTAGTATTTGGTAACGAAGGTTGCATCGGTTCAGGGTGTGAATGGTAAGTGGGAATGGATGCTGATGCTAGGTTAATTTAGACTTAGTTAGTTAGTTAAAGTTAGTAATTAGTCTCTTCACCCTTCACCTTGTTAGCATAGGAGATAAAACAGAAAGAGCTATAAAAATCATATACCTTAGACTTGCTTAACCATACATCGTGACAACTACAAGTAAGTCTGGGAAGACAACGAATGATTAACCCCAAGTGTTCCATGAGGCGTGCAGGCACTTAGTCTATGGAGTTTGACTAGATCGTGCATGCTATGCTCGTATTCGTATGGTTGAGTGTAGGGGTACCTCGCCACTCATCAATAAGGTATAAGATAAACTAATGTTGAGTGGTTCTTCTTAACACCAAATGTAAACATGGTGAAAATGATTATAATTTCTATCTCTAAGTACAATGGAATCGTAAATCTTTTCTATCTTATATGAATAATCATCTATTCTTAGTTCTCCATACATATCCTAGGTTAATGTAACTATTACAATGATTACTAAGTAAATTTACTATTGAGGAAATCAAGCAAAGTTACTACTAGGTTATCAAATAGTTATATTTTATGCTTGAAACCAATCATACTCATTTTTCCTTACTAATAGATATTGAAATAGTTAATAACTTATTAAAAGTAAGTGATTGAATAAAAGTAAACATTATGGAAAAGTAAAAATATGGTAAGTGATATGCTTCAATGATGAAGAAAAATCTTGATCTTTATTACCTTTTATAAATTATGTCTAGGAATAATCCGCTCAAATAAATATTTCATACAACTATAATTCACCACATGGTAGGCATTTAATCTAGATCTAAATTTATAAAAAAATCTACAAGAATTTCACTAAGTATTGATGAGAAGTTAGTTTTTGACATGATGGTGGATTAGTATTTATAGGAATGACCATGGCCCACAACATTGTATCTATGATAATGTATGTAGAGGTATGATATCATAACTATGATATCATAGACTTGCATAAAAAATTTTTATCATACCCCCATGACTAACTGAAAACTCATTTTTGAGTTAAATAAAAGAAGGATAGACTTTTTTGTAAATCTGTGTGATTACATATACTTTGACATTATGACACATATATACATAACTGACTCTACTAGAAATGCCACATTGTGGATTGAGTGGTGTTACAAAATTATCATGCAACGAATGGTTGATACATATGATAAAAAGAAAAACAAAAGAAAATAAGCTCTATGTAGTCTTCTTCATGTTCATACTAGTGGTGGCTTCTCCATTAGCTTCTTTTCCTTCTTGTTAGATTTTAATAATTGATACTTGCTAAATAGTGTTCTAAGATTTTTTCTTCTAACCTAGGGTCATGCAAATTTAGTGATGTTGGTTGAAATTGATACTTTTGAAGGATACAATATTTTTAAAAATATTTTTTTACCTTTATGTACTATGCCACAAACTACATTCTTTCTTCTTCAAAGGCTATGGTCACTTTCTTGAATTCTTGATAATCTATCATCCTTTTAGATATGGTTAGTACTACATCCTTTTTGTGCTAGTAGCTATCTTTGACTACTTGGAGTTCTGATTTTGGTAGATGAACACTTTGTTGGGTATCTTTTCTATTTGTAAACTCTTTTTTCATATATTGAGTAGACTGTAGTCATTTGCTACTTCAATTCTATTTTAGGTCTACTTGGTATCAACATGGCTAAGTTAGCATATTGGAGATTTGCTAACTTCATGTATGTTATTAAATATTGAATTTACAAGTCTTTGTTATTTACTTTGGCTTGATGGACAGGGGCAATGCTATCCAAGATGGATTACCAATCATGTATCTGCACTATAATGAAATTGATTTTGGCTTTGGCCATCTAGATCTCTTTTTTATTGATTTTCTTGTATATGCTTACTTGGTCTTTGAAATGCTCTTTCATCCATTCATGTTTCTTGGTCTCATGTTGCCATACATTAATCTTAGTTGCTAATTTTTTTGTATAGAGTGGACTTCTTCCATTGATAAGATTCTTTTATCTTGGGCTAATTGTCTATTGTCAAGGTTGACTCAAGTAAATTATTCTCTTAATTGATCGATGCTTTCTTCTAACACATTCTTTTACATTTTTTGCTTGTCAACCTCATGTTTTTTGCAACAATTCTCTTATTTTTCTCTTCTAATTTAGTTAGAGCTTTGGTATGGGCATATATTTGGATATCTACCATTAAAGCATTCCATACAATCTTCTCCTTTTCCATCTCCATTTAAGTATATTTTTTCATTTTTTGATGAATTTTTTCATTTTTGAATTGTTCTAACTAGTCAAGTGTAATATGCCATGTAGGGTCTTGTCTTTCTATTCTCAATGTAGTCAATTCTTCCTATAGTTTTAGCATGTTGGATTCTGATTTCTATCATGATCAATTTTCCTTTTGTTGATATTAATTCAAAATGGACTATAGTGGTTTGACTAGGGAGATCAAAGAGATTTGGCATTTCTTGTCCTATTTGTAGTAGTATTTCCAATACATCTGTGTGCTCTATGGGGGTAATTGAGATTCATCCTATAGTTTCCACATTTTTGTCTCTAGTAATATTAGCTAGTGGCACAATAGAAACATTGCAAGATTCTTTAACATGGTCTATTATAACCTCTATTGCTCCTACTACATCTTGATGTTACATCACCATCATCGTGCCTTCTTCTTCTATTTGAAACATTACTTGGAAAGATGTAGCATTTCTAAAAATTTGTTGTGTTCAATCTGCATCTTCTACTACATGTAAAGAGACTTAACTACTTCTGGGTCTTGTTGATATGGTATGTTTATTGAAATTTTCTGTTACATTGTACATGCTTGAGACTTCTCAGATTTTTCAAATTATGGTATCTACTATTTGTTGTAGGTGGCTCTTTAAGGGTCTATAATCTAGTTGTGCCAATGGAGCACTTTGTTCTAGTCTATCAATAGAAAGAGTTGATTGACTAGGTACTACATGTTCTATTTCCATGACTAGAAAGTTTCTTGCAAGTGTGGATCTTGCTACTCCTTTAGTACATATTAGCTTCTTAACTTAATTCTTCTTTGGTGGCATTGGTTTAGAATTTTCAGCATATGAGGCATTTTGGGCTTTTCAAAGAACATCATTTGCATAGCCCAAAATTCATGCTTGTCAACATAATCTTTTGATAAGACAATGAAATGAGAAAGTAGGTTTCCTTGAGTTCTTCTTCTTAAATCTCATTTGAATTTATAAAAATAGAAAATTGGAAATGTTGGTCTAGAAATTCACCATCAAGATAATACTTTTTCTAGAAGCATAGGTGGAAATTTGATTAAGCCTTTTTTTGAAAAATATATGATATGTCCCAATCTTGAATTAAGTATCCTTGGCCATGGACAATTTGTTATACTCCTCAATGGTTCCATAGGCCCTTTGTAGCCATACATTCCTTGCATCAGTATTGGAGTTTGTAGATATTTGAGCTATATTGGCTTTAACATTTAGTATGTTTAGTACCTTTACTATTACTTCTACTAAACAAAACACTATGACTCCATCAATGTTCATAGTAGAATTATATTTTTTATGCTTCTAAACTAATAGAATTCTCCCAAGTATCATTTACCATTGCTTAAAATGGCTTACTATAAAGGAAATATTTGTAGCTGTTCGTGGTCTTTAGTAGGTGCAAACATCATAAATGGTCCAAAATTTAATTTCATTATGATAGTGGACATAATGAACTTTTCTTGAATTACTTACAAATACTCATTTGAGATTTTGAGCTACCATCCATACTCTAGAGTAGGTGGTGCATTAACTTTTGTCTACATAGATTTTCTTGTCATAGTTGTGGGCTAATGAATGCTATATGAATGAACCTCTCACTGTACAAGTAGAGTTTGTTCTCCAACTTGTCCTCTAATTCTTCCTCTAGATATTTTCCCCATTATTTGTGATGGTCCTTCTACTTCAAGTCTCTTGGAAGGCATCTGCAGACATGAAGAATTTTAAGATTACCCAAATAATTAAGAAAAATCTCTAATAGTTCATAATCCTTCATCAAGTTTTTGGGTTTTGATCAAAATCATTCATGGAATAGGTTGGCGTGATAAAATCAGCAAGTAAAAAAAAAGAAATCTCTTTTCAAACTTCTTAAGGGAAATAACACAATTGTATCAGAGTGTAGGGTGGTATCCTTAGAATATCATAACAAGATGAAGAGTTTTTTAGCAAGTCCAAAAATCTTTGATAACATTTATTTCTTTTAATTATGGATAGCTATGACTCAGATTTTTAGAGCACAATAATTTTATGTGATACTGTGAAAAAGACATTTGAAAACTGGAAAAAAAACAACAGAACCACTCCCTCCATGGTTGCCTTTACTGCCACTAAACGACTTGTGGGTCAAGCTTCCATGAATCATTTTGCATGGAACCACCAAAATATTGTCTTTGATGCCAAGAGAATTATTGGTAGATGCTTTTCTGACCCTAGTATTCAGACTGATAATGCCATTGGTTATTTTCTATAATTTTTGGCCCTAAAACCAAGCCACTGATAGAGGTAAGGGTGGAAATAAACGATTTACTGTAGAGGAGATATCTTCCATGGTGCTGCTAAAGTGAAGGAAATTGTTGAGATTTTTTTTTAAATGTGAGCAGCAATTGTTTGGGATTTGGATAAGCGTTCTGAAAAGGAAGAGAGTGTTCTAGTTTGTGATTTGGGCTGAGAAACATTTGATGTCGCTGTGCTTGAAATTTAAAAACATTTGATGTTGCTAAAACTGAAATAAATAAATAAAAAATCGAAGAGATGTGAACGCAACACAAAATGGAAAAACCCTTGTATTTTCATTAAACGAGGGGTTTCTTCGGCTCTCAATTTCTTGTTGTTCTTCATCCATTTTCTTCGTCTTGCGGCTCTGTCCCTATCAGCATTTCCTTGCAATTTTTTTTGAATTGTGAATAGAGGACCAAACTCAGGCTTGGGTTTGTTGTTTGCCTCCTGGCGTTAGCTGCAAAATTTTTTTTTGCAAGCCGAGGCATGGGCGTTTCAATTTTGGTGCAGATTTCTTCATCAAGCAGCTGCAATTTCCTACAACAAGATGCAGTGACAGATTTTCAACATTGAATATGCCCAGCCAGTTTATATCCATACGGATGAAACAGGAAAATAAAAAATTCAGATTTAAATATTGCATTAAAAGGGAACGGATAAAAGCCAGCGCCACACAAAGGATGCAATGAACATATCACCATTTCAAGAGCTACGACACTGGTGTGCAGACCTGCAATGATGGCAGCCGTTTTGGGGGTTAGTTTAAGACAGGTGAAAAATTGCAGTCTTTCAAGGACAACGACATGTGGTCCATTGCCTTCATTGCAGTGCTCACTGGAATCATCATCTTAGGCCGTCTCTGATACCGCCTCTGCTTGTAGAGGAACAAAAAGAAGAAGCCAAGGATTATTTGAATGATGGGGATTTTGCCACGGTAGAAGGTCCTACTGCTGAAGTAGGGATTACGGTGATGAAACTCCACGATACAATTACCAAAACTGGAATTCCTAGATCTTGGCAAAATTATGCTTCAAAGCAAAAGGGAGGGTCCAAACCAAGAGATTTCTGTGCTGAAAGCAGTGTCAAATGGCTCAAAATTTGTAAATTTGGAGATGTACGATAATCATCTCACAAGGGTTGTGCCTCCCAAGTTTAGAGAAGCTGGGTAGACTTTCCAGTACCTTCTGTTGTCCTAAAATTTTATCAACGGTATTGGGAATTTGTCATCATGGATAAACCTGAGCCTAAGTTTGTAAGACAACTTTCTGAGCAAAAGAATTCCTCCTCCGGTTGGCATGAGATCTCTGCAGAAACTTGTTTTATCTGATAATGGATAGACATCAATCTTAGTGCCGCTGCATTGTTTCTGCATCTCAAAGATGTGTTCCAGTCTTCCACGTGGGTAGTGATTGGACCAACCAAGTGATGGTTGCATTGCAAAGAAATGTGCAAGCCTATTCCAGAATATGAAGAAGAGCGTAATACCAAATGCCTTTTTCACACATCTACATCATCAAGTTTTCTAACAAGATGGAGATGGTCATGGAGTTGCGGGGAAGATTGCAGAATGTTTAAAAAAAAAATTGTAACATCATTCGGCACGTGGCCAGATAGAGATGCTGCGCAGATCAGGGAAGTGTTTAATATTTTTAACGATTTTTTTTGACCAAACATAAAGATCACACGTGGTCTGGATTGTGGATTAATTTCATCAAGTTAGGGACCAATAGATATATATTTACTATGATTACTATCTCTATTACTATAACTTAAAGAAAATATTTTATTATTTCAAAAGGAAAGAGAAGTTATAGGGCAGTTATTCAATGTTATATGTATAGAACAAGTGTCCTTTGCAATTTTTAAATATCATGGTGGTGATAACTTCCCCTTGGTGGTTACAACTAAATTTTAATTTCCCATGGTACTTATAACCACCAAGGCCACTTGTCAACTATA